>CAMOHE010045265.1:0-23021 GCA_946598075.1 Artocarpus hirsutus | reverse complement strand
TGAAAGACAACATCCCTTGAGATAAACACTTGCTGAGATTGAATATCAAAGAGTTTGTACCCTTTAACTCCAGCAAGATAACCAAGTAATACACACATATGTGCTTGAGGGGCAAACTTAATTCTGTGAGCTTGAAGAGTGGATGCAAATGTCAAACACCCAAATACTCTAAAATTAGAGTAATCTACTGAAGTCTTGTAAAGAGCCTCGTAAGGAGTCTTGTTTTGAAGCAAAGGAGATGGGGTTCTATTAATTAAATAAGTGGCAATGAGTATGCATTCAGTATAGTATTTAATGGGAATACATGATTGAAAGTATGAAGCTCGTGCCACATTGAGTAAATGCTGATGCTTTCATTCAACAACATAATTTTGTTAAGGAGTCCCGATACAAGATAACTGATGCAACACACCCTTTTTATTAAAAAAAATCTATAAAAGCTAACTCTTTAGCATTGTCAGATCTAAACTATTTGATCCTTTTATCAAACTGAGTATAAATCAGATTGAAAAACCAAGGAAGCAAATGATTTACATCTGATTTATTTTTAAGTAAGAACACCCAAGTAAACCTAGTACAATCATCAACTAGAGTAAGAAAGTACTTATGACCTGCATGAGAAGTAATATGATAAGGTCCCCATATGTCACAGTGAACTAAGTCAAATGGAAAAGATGACATATTATTGTTGGACACAAAGGATAAGTGCCTTTGTTTGACCAAGGGGCAAATGTAACATGGATCTGATTGTGTGAATTTTGATGTTTCTAGATTCAGTTGAGTTTTTAAAGATTCTAGTCTCTTTGTAGACAGATAACCAAGTCTGTTATGCCATATAGTTGGGGAAACTGTTGCAGAGTTGACTGCAATGAAGGAACTTTGCTGCAATGTGGTAGAATCCAAGACATAAAGATCAGCCAATCTACTACCCTTGCCAATCATCATCTGATTGTTGGCTTCATGAATCACAAATTGCTCAGGAAAAAAACTAATTGTAATTTGGCAGCTGGATGTAATTGCACTTACTGAGAGAAAATTAAACTTGAATTAAGGAATGAAAAGTACATCCTTAAGGATCAATCTTGAGTTCAGTCTAATATCTCCATTGTAATGAGTTTGAATACTCATATGGTTAGGCAGTGTGACAGTAGAACTATAAAGGGGCTTTGAGGACACAAATGCATAAATATCGCTACATATGTGCCTAGAGGCACCAGAATCTACTATTCAAAATCTTGAGGATGAAAGAATTGGATTCATGGAAGTAGAGAAGCAAGTACCTGTTGGATAGGAATCACCAGCAGATTCTTGTTGATCTTTGAACATGACTGAAGCAGCAAGATGAGAAGAAAGAATTGTCATTAATTGTTGACATTGACTCTTACTGAGACTTTGAATAAAATCTGCGCCATTTCCATCAGATTTTCCTTTTGTTTTTGCAACTCTAGGATAAGAAGTGACCTGATTAAGAGAGGCAATCTGACTATTAGAAACAATGTTGTTTCGTTGTTGTTGCTTGAATCCTGGAGGATAGCCATGGAGTTTGTAAAATTTCTCAAAGGTATGGCCATGGTAATTATAGTGAATACAAAAAGGCCTGTCTTTTCTTTGGTTTTTATTCCTGCCATTTGATCCTTGAGTGTCTTGATTACCACTAAAAAGCTTTGGAACTTCACTCTTGATGGCAAAGGCCATAGTACTGCTAGAAGCATCATTTTGAATTGGTATTCCAACTTGTCGTTGTCTTTCCTCTTGTGAAATCAAGGAGAAAACTCTATTAATAGGAGGCAAATGATCCATTAACAATATCTGACCACGCACTTGTGCAAAAGAATCGTTTAATCCCATCAAGAAAGCCAATGTATATTCCATCTGATACAAATCATTGAGATTTTTCACTCCACCACATGTACACTTACCACAAGAACAAAGTGGCTTGAAATTGCTCAGCTCTTCCCAAAGAGTTTTCAATTTGGTAAAGTACACATTGATTGAGTTTTGATCTTGCTTATGGCTCAACAAATCACGATGCAATTTAAATATTCTAGGTCCATTACTTTGCTGGAACCTTACCTTGAGATCAGTCCATATTTCTTAGGCTGACTCAGAGAAAATCAAACTAGCACAAATTTCCTTAAAGACTGAGTTCAGAATCTATGAAATCACAATGTTGTCGTTTCTAGTCCAGGAATTAATAAGAACCAGATCATTACCTCGAGGTTTCTCGATGGAACCGTCTATAAATCCAAGCTTGTTGTTGACTGATAAGGCAATCTTCATTGCTTGACTCCAAGAGGCATAGTTATCTCCTGTGAATTGTTGCGAAACAAGGATCAATCCTCGACTATCAGAGTTTTGCAGGAAGTAAGGACTGCTTGGATCTTCAATGGCTGACATCCCTGTGGAGACGATGGAATCTTCTAAAACTGAAGATGCCATGGATGCAGGGGACGAAGAGCAGAGAGATCAACTTGAGACAGCAATCACACGGAAGAGAAAACGAATCACTCTTATAGCATTTTGGATCTTGAAGAACAAAATTATTCAGGAAGAAGAAATGTAGAAGAGAGAATGAGCGAGAAAAAAATGGAATCACTTGTTATTGATGAAAGGTTACAAACAATTATATACAAGACTTACTCTGCTCAAGAAAAACGTGTGCTAAATAATTAGTTGCAACAGAATGCAACTGACAACAAATTGTAACTAACCAAAAAAAAAACTAACTCTAAACTAATTACTAATTCAGTAATTTGCTTCATACATGTCATCAAATCTGATTAGTTCTAAAATCATATCCATAATCATTCATGTTAGCACACTATCAATTAACAATAAAAAATATGGATTCACATGCAAGCATCCTAGTTAGCAAACAATTTCCACCTGAGCAATTTCGAACTGATTTGTCAGCTTTTACATCAATCACATAAAATTTTCCATCTGATTTCCTGTATATCTGCACTTTTTTTTTGGGACGAAAGGCTAACTTTTGGCTACACATAAATAAATGTGTACGTAAACACCTTTTTGCATGCTACTTTACCCATATATTTTGATACTTTTTATATGTGTTGGTATTGGTTTTTCCTAACACATAATATAGATTTACCTACACATAATGTGTTGATAAACCCTTAATTTTCTTGTAGTGGTATAAATTTAGTGATCATATGATATTTATAAAATGAAGCTTTCTACATTAAGAGTTTCTTTCAAAGATGCATGTTTTCGCATATCACATTTGTTCAAGATCACATCAACGTAGAATATGCTAAACTAACATGGCACACTACAAGAAAATTTAGTCTGACTCATCGCAAAATGTCATCATCAAGAACTCATGGCTAAAAGCTTTTAGTAACGATAATAAGTTACTGCTAAAAAAAAGAGATTCAACGATGATATATTATCATTGTTGAATATCAAATTTATATTCACCTGATGACGTCATTGCGGTGCCTTTAGCGACTTACAATTTTGAATAATATCACTGCTAAATGTAACTTTTATTTATTAAAAAAATCCTCACGAAATTGCAAGGCTTCCCCTGATTGCAATTTAACTATTGTTAGATCCCAGGTTTCAGGTTTTTACTGAATACAATTCCCTAAATTTCAACAATCACACAAATTCCCAAAATTATCAATGAAGTATCAACAATTCCACCTAAAACAAATTCCATAAACTAATTCAATAATCTATAAAGCAAACTTCAACTTGCAAACAAAATTGAAGATTTTTTCATTGTTATACTTTGTTTTTCCACCACAAAAATCCCAACTTAAAAAATAAAAATTATAAACTCAAATTACTAAAAAAATGAAGAAGAAATTATGAATGATAAATCCTCAAATACTTTGTTCGGGAAGCATGATTGCCTATGTTGCTCGAGACGGTGGAAGGACAAGGGAGAGGGGCTTTGCTACTCGAGGGAGAGGAAGAGGAGCTCCGTTTTTGCATTACCTCTCACATACGAATCAATATAAAAAAAGGGTTCAAAACCTACTAAAACAATAAATATGTGAGAAAATACAAATACAACAATAAATATAGGAAAATAAGAAGAATGATGAAGACCTTATCATTGCAATTTGGACAAGAAATGATAGAGAATCAGCACGAAGTGCCGGAGAATTGTTGGACTCTCAGCAAGAAAAAGAAAGAAGAAAGAATGGAGAAGAAGAAATGGAGCTTAGCAAAGAAAGAGAAAGAAGAAAGAATGAAGAAGAAGAAAGATGTATGCATTTTATGTCAGCCAACGGACCCTTTAGCGACAACATTTGTTGTTGCTTGATGAGACTTAAAAAATGCATATTTCTTAAAGCTAAATAAATTATTTTGCATTTATATTTCTCGTTAAAACCCTTTATTAAAGCAATTGTGTGTTTAATAGTATTTTTGTGTCTTAGTCTAAAAATATGTTTAATTATAAGTTTTTATTACGTTTTTATGTTTAATGATATTTTTGGTAATTTTTAGTATCATTTTCATATGTAAAATATTAATTTAATTTGAAATTAATTAAAACCGTAAAAATAATAAGTAATAATTTTATTTTGAGCCTTATTGTATTTTAAGTTCATAAATATATCTTATAATATTTTTAGTAATTTCTAAAAATATTTTCGAGTCTTAAAGATCATATTTGTATCAAACTGATAGAGTTTAGAATTATAAAAGTTTGTAATTATTTTTAATATACTTTAATGTAAAATACATATTTTAATATTATTGTAAATATTATGTTTGTAAAAATAATTAATTTTGCTTTAATTTTCTATTTTAATATTTAAAATCTGGCAAAAAAAATAACAAACGGCACTAAAATAGGCAAAATTGGACAACAATATAAAAGAAACAAATAAAATCAGATTTGAACCCAATTTGGACACGTGGCGCCATGCAGTGGTTCGACCCAGCCATCCAGTGCCTCAGGATCGTTGGATTGTAGGACACATGTCGCATCCACATTGGCAGACAAGCCAGCCCCGTGTCAACTGTCTCTTTAGATCTGCTGCGGTCAGCTCCATGTGTATGTATCCTTTCAGCCGTGCAATCAGCATACGAAGACTCATTGAACTGTCTTCATCAACAGGCCACAATTCACTCAATGTCATCCGTGTTTTGAGTCCAAAGTCAGCACTATCTACGACCTACGCTCGTATTTCCTGTAGCGCGTTACATTGGATTTGGAGCTATTGCTCGCATATTGAGGGCCAGTTTCAGTGTGGAAAAAAAAAAGAAAAAATAATAAAAAATCAGAATTTCGCAATTTGCAAACATTAAAGTAAAAAAAAATAGTAAGAAAATTATTAAAAAATATCAAATAGTGAATTTGCATTCGTTGTAAATACTGAGGCCAAGGGCCGTGGTTCTTTGACCTCCTCTCAATCTAAAAACAGTATTCCATAAATAGTTTTAAATAGTTGTTTTAGTTTTAGTTTTTTGTTTGAGTTTTTGTAACATATTTTTCAATTATTTTGTGAAAATTATACTCAATAATATTTCTAGTATTTTCATTTTAAATATTTCTTTCCAATTTCTTTTTTTAATTGAAATGAGGGTGAAAATTATAGCAAAATTACCTTAAATATTTTTATCTTTTAGTTTTCTAAACAGTTATAATATAAAATTATTTTCTAGAAGACTTAGGATTTAGTATTTTGTTAGTTAGAACTCTGCCAAATTTTTAGTTTTGATTTTTTGACGATATAAACTTACACAGATAATACTTGGAAAGACCTTGATTAGCCGTAAATAAAGAACGGCTTGGTAATGTTTAACTTATTATTTTGTCTGTTATTTTAGTTAAGTAATACTAAAATTATGCTTGGTTATTAAGTTAAATTTTTGCTATATTATAGACATGAAATGACACAGTAAATGCTTGATTTATTGTCGACAAAGAATGCCATAATATATATTTAAACTAATTAATAAATAATTAGATAAAGTAAAATATGTTTAAGTTAATTACAAGAACGAAACCTTTGAACCTTAGCTTTGTTATAATTACTATTTTATCCCTTTTAATTTGTGGTTATTAGTGCTATTATTATCAAAATTATTTTAAATTATTGCACTTTTATTGTTGAAATTCCATTTTAAATTAAGCTGCATTTCTTATGATTAAAATTCCAAAATAACAAAATTATGTAAAAAAATGCTGTAAAAATACGTAAATATTGTAAATATTTTGTAAATAATTAACATTAATTCTCATATTTTTCAGTTTAAAAATAACTAAATAGTTAATATAACAAATATATTGGACCTTTAGCATTATCTTTCCATGTTGATTCAACCTTTGATTCATCAAGTTTCATTACTTAGACAACCTTATACTCATGGTTATATTATGTTACACTTTTTAAGACTGAACATCCCTAAAAAGGACCAAAAAACAGTGCTTTCCATTTAAAACCCTTTCAAAAGTATAATTCAATACAAACAACTGTGTGATATCAACTAATTAAGAAAATATATAAACGAAACTGAAGCAAAATTTTAAGATCTGTTTTCAAAATTATTTCAGCAAAATATAAGCATCAAGCTATCAACTGTAAATTTAAAAAATGACTATAAGCTAACACGTATTAGGTAAAAACAAGTCAATATAAATAACTCTGATGATAAAAAGAATGTAAAGAGCTATAAAAGATGTAAAGGCTAAAGTGATTAAAGTCTATAAGGTTTTCAACTCTAGTGGTTATGGGAATGTATAATAAGTTTTTCAAACACTTATAAAAATTATACACATTACATTGGTAGAATTGAATTGGTTTATTGGATTTTGGCACCCAAAACCGAAAACGATTAAATTCAATTAGTTTTTAATTTTTCAAACCATCCTGATCTCTAACGATGGTTAAATAAATTTTATTGTATTGCATTGGTAATTAGTTATCCAACAACATATTCACATTGATTAATTTGCAATGTGAATTTAATTTTATTTTCTAAGGCATGTTTTTCATATACATTTTGTAAATCTAACCATAAGAGTTTCAAATTTTGTAAGAGAATCATTGTAACGATTTTAGCTGAAACTATAAAATATAACTTTTTTCCCAAACGTCACACTAGTCTTGAAAGACAAAATTCAAGCAAACGGATAATGCTCTAATACCCAAAAAAAAAAAAAAAAAAATGGAAGGAAGATTGAACAAGTCCTTGGCGTTTACCCACCCTACTTTTATTTCAAGACAGCTAAACAGCCAATAATCCTGTAACACCCACCTACTCGATCCATGATACTTGCTGGATAAAACTGCAAAAAGTTTCGGAACCCAGCTCTTAAAGGGTATGAAGTTGAGGAAAAGGCTAAATCCTTTTTGAAGTCTTTGGAAAAAAGAAAAAAAAAAAGAAAAAAAAAGTTTTAAGTCAAAGTTCTGTGAATATGATTTGCCTTTGTTAGAAAGCGAAGCTGTCATACAGTGTTCATGAGACTGGGTGACTCACCACCAGTCACAGAAAGTTCCAGAAAAATTCTATAAAATGCTCTTCCTAAAACATATTTTGTTCTCATCACATTGAGCCTATCAAACCTACATTTTGTTTGGTTTCATGAAAGCTAGATAAGATAATTCAAAGCCAAAACAGTCTTGACTAATTCATCCAATTATAAAGAAGAAGAGGCTGACAATTATCCAAAATTATTAAAATAGTAATTGATTAACGGTTATAATTGTAAACGAAAAATAATTTAAGGAAAAAAAAAGGTGGATGTTGGCCAATCAGAATTGAGAAACAGATCCTTCATAAGGTAGTGGAAGACTTTTTTTTTTTAATGAAAAGAAAAGTGGAATACAGCATACAAAGAGTTACACGTAGCCCCTGAAAAGGTTGAAATTAAAAAAAAAAAATTAATGATACTAAGCAAGCTTTTAAGGCGGAGGTGGGGGCATTTTCAGGTGATACAACTCCACAATACGATCCTGTAAATCGACGGCTACTGCTCTACGATCAGGAAAAAAAAGAACATCACGTAGCAATCTTCACGGCAGGACACATATGATTAACACTTCCAACACCGTACGATTAAATTATTCTAAACAAGATCGAGAATCATCACATCAGATGAAAGTACAGGACCGCGATGAAGTCTTTCTTTCTTTTTTTTTTTTTGTTTTTTCTCCTTTCCCGGTCATCGTATCTATGTTTTGTCCTAAAACGTCGGAACGACGCCGTATTGGGAATCGGCGGCGGAGAAGAAAGCTGAGCCGCCGTAGATTTGATCGCCATCCGCGTCGATGTCGATCTCTGTTCGCTTGGCGAACCGGCCTTTGATCCTCGGCCGAGTCTCGGCGTAGGCCTTTCTAGAGGCGTAGCGGATCGTCTTCTCGAACCTCCGGTTCTTCCTCTTCTCCCTGTACCTCAAAACCCTAGCCTCCCTGTCCATTCCGCAGAGCTGAGTTGCCTGCGACGACGACGTTGATGTCGACGATGCTGGCATGCTCGGACCTCCTCCAGTAGAACTTTGGCTCAAGTTTCGCCCCAAAGAGTACGGGATTTCGGATATGGCGTTCCCGTCGGGTACAACTCCGACGTCCAGCGATGACGACGAGACCTGAAATTGATAATTAAGTAGTGATCAGTTCAATTTTCCCCGAATTTACCAAACAAGACTGGGGAGGGACTGATTTATTAATGGATGGAGAATTACGCTGTGACTGAGGCACTGTGATGGGTAATTAGTGAAGGAAGAGAGCTTGGATCTACAGCAATCGATGTCGAAGTAATTCTCTGACTGATTAATCATCGGAGATGGAGAAATCGAAGTAGGTTTGATTTTGACCGGGACGACGCTATCGGTGCCGGAGCTAGGGCGAATCGGATTACTGTTGTAATCGAAGACGTCGAGGAAGGAATCCATTTCGGAGAAGAAAATTTCACCAGAGGATTTCATATCAGTTCCGTCAATTATCTTGTTCCCGGCGTTGGAAAGGATGTTCCAAGCGGAGGTTTCCACGACGTCGTTCTGGTGGTGGTGAGGACACGGGCCGTCATCGTCGTTGTCGTTGCACGCGCCGGCGGTGGAGAAGAAGTTGACGGCGGAGGACCGGATGAGAGAATTGGCGGCGGAGTCGAAGAAAGGCTCGAGGGGGATGCGGTCGTGGCGCTGGGCGAGGGGGTTGGCGGAGTGGATGTCGGCGTCGCAGGAGACGCAAAGGGCAGCGGCGTCGGCCTTGCAGGTGATGGCGGCAGGGGCTTGCTCGCAGACCTCGCAGACCCACACGCGCTCGTGACGCGCCACCGCCGCCATCATCATCCTGTTGTTGTGGATCTTCTCGTCGCAGCTCAGGCAGAGGAAAGCCGTGTCGGTTCGGCAGAACACCGCCGCCGCCGCCGCCTTACACGAGTCGCAGGCCTTCGCCGTTGGGCCACTCCACCCGTCTCCGTTCGCAATTCCCATAGCTCAAATTTCTAAGCTTTGATCTCTTCCCACAACGTCGTTTAGTTGTTCTTCTTTTAAATTCTTAGCTTTAATAAGCTTTTTTCTGGTTTGGTTTGATTGGGAAGGTTTTCTTTTTCTTTGAAGAACTATGGTTTAGACTCTGTATGGAATGTTGGCTAGCGTTTGAGAAATCTTGACTATCTATTTTATCTATAGAGTCCGAGGGGAAGAAAATCTTAGTGCTGACGAGTGGGAGGCAGACACGTGGAGAGTTGGTAGCCACGAAAAATACTCTTCTCCTATTTACAATAAAATTTTAATTCACCGATTTTCCACTCGCAAAGTTTGCTTGCTATTTCATTTTAGGGATTAAAAAATGATTTTCTGAGTCGTAGCTGTCAAACGTCTGTGCCGACGCGGGTCCCACATTGCGAGCCGCAAGGACGAGGCTAAAAGCGACTTGGGGGGACTTTGATGACATTTCGGGACGGGGCGACCAGCAGCAACTTCGAAAAGCTCATTCTTTTTTTTTCCCCCCGACTCTTGGATATGGGAGAGCTATATAGAATATACATTTTGATGGTAGCGGGAAATTCCATTATTTTAACAGCTAAATTGATTTTTTAATAATTTGATGAGTGATTGTACAAGTTAAAAATTTACGATCAACAACACAGAATTATTTACAATTCAAGATGAGAACAATAAAATTACAGAACCTATTAATAAAGTTAAACAAATTAATTATAAAACTTCCCTCTAAATTATAACATTTGTAACAATTTACTTTTCAAACTTCAAAATATAACACATGTTCCCTTGAAATATAAAGTGTTAACAAAAATAGTCATTCTATTAAAATTTTAACAAAATTAGACAAATTATCATAAAGTTAAGAGTATTTTGATAATTTTGGTTATAAAATAACCATAAAAATCAAAACTATGAATAAATGGTCTTTATTGATAATCAAAAACAAAAAAAAAAATTCAATTAAAATCATTGTATCATTGAAATCCTTCTTATTTGATATACCAAAATTTTCTTCAAATTTTTATTTTTATAACACCCAAAAATATCTTAAAATGTTAAAAGTTATATATATTAGTAAAATAAAAAAAGAATATAACGTAAATATGTTCCATATGTAACAAAAGTATAACACAAACTTTCGAAGAGAAAAAACTGACAATATTAATAAATTTTTTTTCATATTTTTAAAGTTTTTATTAGTATTTATACCTTTTAAAATTTAAAAATACTTTTTGAATGTGAAAAAAATTAATAAATTTTTTTAAAAAATTGCGATATATTAAGAAAAGAGAAATCTGGATAGCAGTATGTTTTTAACTTTTTTTTTTGTTTTTAATCATCAATAAAAGACTAATTTATTATAGTTTTAATTTTTGTCATTTTTATAGCTAAGATATCAAAATACCCTTAATTTTAAAATTATTTATCAATTTGCTACTAAACTTCTAACAAAAAGTCCATTTTTGTTAACAATTCAGACTTGAAGATGAACAAATGTTAAGTATTAGAGTTCAGGGGTAAAATGTTACAAAGGCTATAATTCATGGAGAATTTTTGTAATTAATCTAAGTTAAAATATATGTACTACTATAAGTTGTGTCTAAAGATGCAAATATAAGAGAATAAATTATTCTTCCTTGTAGTTTCTCGAGAAAATTCATCCTTATGGTTTCATATGTTTGATAAAATTTACCTTTTACTCTTTAAAAAGACAGCAGCAATTTTTAATACCACCTTTTTATCTGAATTTAGCTCAAAACTCTATATAAAACAACCATTTTGCCCTCGCTGATTACATTTGAATCAGAGTCAAATCCAAGCTCTGCATTAGAACGAAAATAAAATCGCCGAGAAACATACTAGTGCAATCCCTAAAATGCACGCTGGCTCGAGCAATTTTAGGGCTAAAGATAAAAAATTTAAGATCCCAATTTAAAAAAAAAATTAAAATCAATTGCATATTTAAAAATCAATTAAAACTTATGATTGAGCAATTCAAAGCTTCTTCAAACTCAAATAACATTCCAATAACTTTTTTCACTTTTCTTTGGGCTCAAAAGCTCTTAAAAGAATATTGATGAGCAAAATATGTGAAGTAGTGACAGGCAAAAAAAGACAACAATAAAAGCATAACTTAGATATTTTTTCCGTTAGCAAAGTGTGAAATAGATATTAGTAATCTATTTATAAGTAAAGAATAATACGCTTTTCTCTATTCTATTAAATTAAAAATAAGATTTTTTTTTAATTTTCTAGCTCTTTAAAGAAAAGCCGTTTGTTTATTTTAAAAAATCCATCCTTTGTTCATCTAAACAAGCGTTTTTTAACCTTATGAAAAGCTTTTTTTTTTTCTTGGATCTAAAAAGGTATTTTAAGTGTGCTATTTAAACTGTTTAATCATTATTTTCTTCTCGAGAAGGGTAGTTTGATATTTTTTTTAATAAATAAAAGAGAAGAGTTATTGGATATTAAAATTGTGATGACCTGCCTTTTCGGCCGTCACTTAACTTTCATAAACCTCGTTACTTGTACAGTAATCTTACTTACTTAGTAAGAAAATACTGAATTACAAAAAAAATTTCTTTAAACACTCTTTAAAAACGTACTTGGAAACTATTGCGACCTTCGTCGCCATTCCTGTTGAGACTTCGCTCAACCTTTGTTTTTAAAACCATTTCAAACTGTTTCTTAAAACTACTAAGAAACATTTATTAAAACATAGCTTAAAACATCACTTAATAATTTTATAACACATTTAGTACGATGAATCGTAAAACCTTTGAAGACATTTCTTAAAACTCTGATTTTCTTAAAAACCTTGAAAACACTATATTATATAGTGTAAAACCTTTTCTTTGCATCGCGGAAGCAAACTGTAGTGGTATCCATTCCCACATCTCGCATCTGTCCTTCCGCAGCACCCAACTCCTCTAACGGGTCCTACTGGTCACCCATAAGGCTACCTACAGCATGAAAAACTTTTTATGAGTTTATGCTCAGTAAGTTCAAATATAAACTCACAAAGCGTTTAAACATACTTTAAAACTTTTCTCATAAAAACCTTTCTCTTGAAACATTTTTCATAAACGTACATTATAAACATTTTTCATAAAACATTTCTAAAACGTTTCTCATAAACGTTTTCATAACACATTTCTAAAACTTTTGCGTAAACATTTTTCATAAAGCATTTCTTATACGTTTTTCATAACATGTCATTTATAAACCTTTCCTTGTAAACATGAAAATATTTTCCATAAACATTTATCATAAAACATTCCTCATAATGTTTTTCATAACATAAATATGTTTTTCATGAACATTTAACATAAATATTCACAATATAATTTCCATAAGCATTTAACGTAAAACTTTATAATAGGGAATACAAGCAAATTCATAATGCATGATTCCAATTATGCTCAATTATGTACCTTCAATCATGAGCATTTTATGAATACTCTTTTCTTACTTTAACTTACTATTTCTGTTCCGTAACTTTCTTTATCTTGCTTTAACTTTCCATCCTTGTCCTTATCTTTCATTTACTTTCCTTACCTTGCTTTAGTGTTTGTACCAACTCATTAATTATGAGATCATTAACTTGATGCTTCCCTTGCGGAAGACTTGAGACCATCGATCACGTGGTCAAGTACCTCACATCTTAGAGGTCAACTTTAACTTTACGTTCATTACCTCATAACACAGAGGCTGGTACGACACTTTCCTTTTTATCCTTACTTTACCTTTTTATTATATTTTGTGAGCATGTCAAATGCAATCACATCATATGCAAGCACACTTGCAATTTATAGCTTGTATGATAAAATCTATTGCACAACAAATGCAATTTATTGCATAATAAATGCAACTCATTACGTAACAAATGCATCATGGAATGCAACAACCTTTTGCAGGTCATAACATGTACTCTAACATTTATTGCATGACATATGCAACATGTAATGCAATCATATTTTGCAAATCATAACTTTTATTTCAAAACTTAACTGAATGCACAACAAATGCATCATAAAGCTTATGACTTTAATTATAAAATATTATGCATTGTCAAAATGCAAAACATACATTAAATACTTTGGAATCATAACTTGAACTTTTAAACTTTATGCATATTAAATGCACTAATACTTTTAAACATAATTGTTGCAAATACATTGCAAACTTGATCTATGCTGTAAAACTTTTTGCATAATTAATGCAAATATATTTTTAGAAACAATTTGTATAACCATTGCAAACACACTTGCAATCATATAAATAAGCATTTGAAAACAATTTACTTCATGCTGTAGGTGAGGTCTGAACTTACTAGTACTATGCTCTAGCGTTTACTATTGCTTTCTTGTCTCATTCCTTTCCCGTCCATTAGTCGGCTTCTGTGTCCTAATCATACGACAGCCGACTCATTAATAATCTTTCTATTTATCAATTCACTCGATTGATAATAAAACGTAAGCATTAAACATGCATTCCCTTTATATAACTTCCCATCTCACTGGTGGTTACGTTACTCAACGTATTACGAAACATTTTTCGTCTAATAATGTTATGCTAAATCGGAGTGTCCGGCTCCGCTCTAGCCATTTTTGTAAAAATGATGATTTTACCCTTGACGGGTTTTTTGTCCATTTCGTGACTTAACCAAACTCATTACTTAACTTAACATTCCCTTACATACATAACACAGAAAAATTATCACTAAAAAATATTTCCCGACATCAGGCGTTTCGGGTCCATTTTGGTCATTTTTTATAAAATGACCATTTTGCCCTTGGTCTCATTTTCCTTCATTCTTTCCTTAACTGAACTTTAAATCCTCAAAAATTAGCATCTATCACAATGCATTATAATACAGGACATACTATAGGCGAGATTGCCACTTACTTGGACTCTAAGCTAAGCGGGTCCGGTTGTACCTCGCTGTATTTACAGTATGTGAAGCATCATCTGCAGTGCTCCTCGAGCTACCATAAATGGCTATGAATACTTCCTGGAGATCATACATTCTTTAACATCTCATCCTGGACTCCTATAATGCAGTTTGTATCGCCTCGATCCGTGTACAGTCGGTACCAGATGATTTTTACCAGAGTGGAATTAGCTCTAACGGAGGTCACCGTTACGTTCAAAGCATCAAAACGAGTCAGGAGGCGGTCTCGGATGGTCGATCGGATGTCCGGATCATAAAATCCCAAAACGTCCCTTGACCAGCCGTTGACCGCTGTCAATTGGCCTCGTTGGTGGCTGAGCTTGAGCCTACCCCCCCTAAATCGACCCTCCTGAGTTGAATGGTGGGGTCAATTTCTTCCAATTTGGCCTCCATCTACACGAATAGAAGGCGACAATTCTTGACCACACCGACAGCGTTGATCTCCCCTCTCCGACGGAGATGCCGTGAAATTGGGTTGGGGGAATCGTTCCCCATCCCCCTCTGAGTATTTCCCCCCTATTGGGGCCTCTCAACACCGCGTGGAAATGGTGGCCCGAAGCACCTCACGGCGGTGCTAGGTGGCGGTGGCTGTTCTCTGCCCTCCCGTGGCGGTTGCCCGTAATCAAGGTGGGGCTTTCACTCCTTGAGGCCTTCTGAGCATAACCGTGAGGTTAATTGACCTCGACGGTGGCCGAAGCTTCAAAATCAACAACTCTCACGGTGGCGACGATGGGCGGCTTCGATCACCAGCGAGGGGTGACTGGGTGGTGCAATTGGGCGAGGGGTTTCACTCCCCGTCGCCGTCTGAAGCTTTTGGCACCGGTGGTGTGCCTCACTGTCGTCGGGAATGGTGGTTCCCAAGGTGGCTCGATGGCAGAGATAGGGTAGCTCCGACGAGGTTCTTTTAGCTGGAATTGAGCTGGGAACTTGGTACCTTCTTGTTCCTCTCATCACCTTGAGTCCATAGACACCAAAATCACCTCGATTGGTGGTCAGACGGAGGAGAAATTAGCTCAGGAA
The DNA here is from genome assembly GCA_946598075.1 of Artocarpus hirsutus. Classification (NCBI taxonomy): domain Eukaryota; kingdom Viridiplantae; phylum Streptophyta; class Magnoliopsida; order Rosales; family Moraceae; genus Artocarpus; species Artocarpus hirsutus. Next base: position 7,614 of record CAMOHE010045265.1, on the reverse strand, counting down.
GAATGGGTCTCATCGCCACTTTGGGCGGCGAGTGAGCCCTCCTCCGGCGGCCTTTTGGGCTACTAGAGCTCAGCTCGTCGAGATCTTTCTAACGGTGTAGGAGGTGTCGAAAACGGATCTCAAAATCTCAAATTTATTTTTGTGAGGAGAGAGAAAGTAGAGAGAGGAAGGGCGAGTTTATCTCAAATTTTCCCTTTTTCTTTTCTTTTTTTTTCTCTCTTTGCTTTTTTATATAAAAAGTGTGATCTATACTTTTTACATAGTCTAATTTTGTACTGTGTGACTTTACAACAGTCAAATTCTTACATTGTATTACTTTTGCAGTGCAATTTTCATTTTGCATAATTTCATCAGTGTATTTTCTTTATACTGTATTATTTTAATACCGTATAATTTTCATGTTATTATACAGTATTTTTCTTTAAATCATGTTTTTCTTCTCAATATAATCCTTAATTTAATGCATTTTCAATGCACTAAAATTCCCGGTCGTTACAAAAACATATTTGATGAGTACTCTACGTTTTCCTTTTATCTTTTATCTTTTTCTTGGCTAATGCTCCACGTTTGACATCAGATATAAAAGGGAAAAAATAAAGAGAAAAAAGGGATTCATGGAAAAATATTATTAATTTTTAATCCAACTATGCTGAAAAACTTGTCTATTATTATTCCAAATTCAAGAAATTGGGTTGTGATCAATGCCAAAAATAGAAAAAAAAAAATGAGCGGCTGTGGGCAATTTCCTAAGTTGCCTAAAGGTTGAGCTAACTTGCTCGTGAGTAAGACTGATAATTCGTGTTCGCATGTCATATTCTGACCAGTACGATTATAGCACGATACGATTAATAAACATGCTAAGAACTCAAATACGAACATGAAGCGCATATAACTCGCGTAATATGACACAACACATTTGTTAAATGGATCATGAGTTGGAACGATAAAAACTCTTATATAGCACGATTATAACTCAACTAACTAAAAATTTTAAATTTAAATCATATATAGTCATAATTAGAAAAGTTTTGTGTGAAAATACAATAATTTTAAAACTAGTAAAAATTGAAAAAAAAAATTAAATAGAAGTCATCAAGTGGCATTCAAACACAAATATGTAAAGAGAAAGCAAAACAGATAGACTCTTGAGTTGAGAGAAAACATTCTCGTTCCTTTTCAATGTGGGACTCTTTAAAGTAAGCGAGCAGGTTCGTGTCATGTTGTGTAGACACGGTTACTGTTTATTTAATTAAACGTGTTAAGTGAGTTAGCACGAATTCAACTCATTTATTTTCGTGTTTTTTGTGCCAACCCATTTATAGCTCAATTAGTAAATATGTGGTCCACCCATTTATCTTGTATCATTTTTACCATGTCCAAAATTGTAGACTCTACTTGTGAGGTGATTGCCTAGTGCTTGATTCTAGTGCCCATCGATTGTGAGGTCGTTTGAGTTGACATCACATATTAAAACCGACAAGAATTAATGAAGAGAAAACATATTTAATGGTGTTTAGTTTGTGCTTGGTTTTTGTACGAGGTTTAAAGGTATGTAAGATTATGAACATATAAAAAAAATAAAAAACTTAATTGTCTTTGGAAATTAGACTTCATTGCAAGATTTTAAAAAGAGAAAATTTCATGTTACGCCACATTTTTAAAAATTATGTTTATTTATACAATACTTAGAAAAGTTTATCACGCTATCATTTATAGTACATGTTAAGTTGTGTCCCAAATAAACATATATTGTATTTAAAGAGTAAATCTTAAAAGATATAATTTATGAAAATTCCTTGTTTTAAAACATTTTGAGCCCTTTTTTGAACCATTAGATTTGGTTAAATCTTTTGTTTTGTTTTTGTTTTTTTTTTTTGCAGACTTGACAACTCGAATGCGGGTACCTAATGGTAGGTTAATTGGAGCAATCATTTTTTAACCCCATGAGGTTACAACTCTACTACAATCATAAAACAGTGAGACCAGTCTATAAAGTACACTATATATTGACTGAGACCTATAGTTTTATAAATAGTGAGTTTTAACCCTATAAAGATGAAAATGATTTTTCATTTTCTTTCTATGCCTAACCGAGAATCTCCTCACTTTTTTTTTTCTTTTTTTGTAGTCAAAGAGTCAACAAGGTGTTATTGAAACAATAAGTTTAAAATGAAAAGGTGATTCTAGTAACAAAGGATAAAATCTGTTAAAAGTTTGTGGTAATGCATAATGATGTTTGTGAGATAGACAGTATCACATGTTCCATTTTTTCTGCCATCATATGACGTAGAATTAAATAAACTTTAGAATTCGTATGAATTTTATTTAAAAGTATTTACTACTTTAAAATATTAAAAAAAAATGTTCGTCCACTTAATCTTTTAGAACGAGTAAATTAACATAACATGGTGTTAAGTTCTAAACACTATACACTTCTTTAAGTTTGTATGATACATTGGATCTTTATTATGTCCATTCCTATGACTAAATACCCACATGTTGTGCTTGTCCTTTTAATATCTACTGTAAGTCAGACCGAATTGAAATATAATTATTCTCGTACCATTTCATCTATAACTTAAGTTTTAATGTTCCAAAATTTATGGTTTTTTTTTAAACAAATTATGTGATAGTCGTATCCTCTAATTATTTCTCTTTGGCAGCCCACATCAGGAATTAGAATATTAAACCCAATATTAGCTCTTGTCCTAATAAAGTAAGCTTTTGAGAGAAATACTTTGGAAAAAAAAGAAAAGAAAAAGTTTATATCCGCAAAATAATCTTTGGCCTATTTTCTTTGTAGTAATTACATTGTTTTTTGTTATATTGTTACTTCTTAGTTTTTTGTTATATTGTTATTTTTTCTTCTTAGCTAAACAATGGTTGTGTTTAAAAACAAAAGAATATTCTTTTCAAAAAGAGTATTTATTTTTAGATACATTATTTGCAGAATCAAGTAGATAAAATAAAAAGTATTGTGCATCTTCCAATAGGAAAAACATCAAACTGTTATTAATAGAGTATTCTTATGAATAATATTACAATTCGAAAAAAGTGAAATAGAATTAAATTATTTTTAATAATTAAATATTTGGGAAAATTGCATTTATATCACTTGCTTTATAGAGCTCTAGAGCTCACGTCATATGATAATCAACTTAAACTTGAATTAATAATGTTTGTATTGATGAGCATTTCTATGGGTTAAAAGGTATTAATGATCTTGCATGATAAATAGTTGACAAAAGAACAAAATAACTCAAATTAATTAGTTTCTCGGCTTCTAACATTAGCATTAAATTTTATGGGTATTGCTACTATCCAATTGATAAATGTTATTTTATTTTTGCATATTGAGAAAGATATCTTCAATAATTACTTTAATACTAAGGTTGTAACATAACAATCTGACGGTATTAAAGCTCATCCAGGATGATTGTTGTCCATTTATAATTGTTAAGTTTGATTAGTTCTTGTTTTGTTTGTTAGTCAATTTTTGTCATAGTTCACTACTTAAAGTTGTATATTTTATGATGGTTTTAAACTATCGTTAAAAGTTTACATGACACTTAAAAAACGGTCGTGTAATCGTCTGTCGTGGAACTATCAATAATTTCCACGGTGGTTTTTAAACATCATGATATGTGGATCTTCGAGAAACCATGAGGCATCTTTTTATGAATCTTACATGATGGTTTTTATCAAAAACCGGCATATAACCTCATATTTCCATGATGGTTTTTAGCAACAACTGTTGTGAAAAATTATTCAAAAAAAAAAAGCCAAATCTCTGATTTCCCATAGGATTACCAGTCCCGTGTGTTACCCATTAATAGAAGGCTCTAATTGTAAAATCCATATTTATAGTTAACATAAAAACTTTTACAACACATATACTCAAATACACAAAGTTTACAACACAATCAAATACACAAAAATTTCTTGTACTTAAATTTAAGAAACCACTCAAATCTAACCTCAAATACATTATCACTGGTGTAAAATTTCTTTCTTGAAAGCTTGACCATATCATTATTAGTCAAAGTCTATCCCGCATATAATGTAAAATAAAATAATCACATTTAATGTTGTTGGGTTACCTTGGACACTTGTGAGATAGCCATTTTATCGTTTGGTCGCATTGTTACACTGACTCCCACTACAAGTTTTTAGTCATTGAGTGCCCTGATGATTTGTCAAACTAAAAAAGAATTAAACACAACAATGTAACATATATCAACCATATTTTATAACAAAAACTCATGCTTACATGTTAGTAATATTTACAAAATCTTGATCTGATGCATGTTTAAGGGGATCAAACTCATTGCTTTCTTGTGACATTTCTACTTAATCTTAACCAAATCCTCATCTAAAATAATCACATATTCAAAACGACAATCACATGTATAAAACCAATATCACCATAACAATCACATAAATTTAAAACACATAAACAAATTAACCACAAATTTGTAATAAAACAAATCCAATTTATATATAAAAACTTGCAATAACTAAAGGGAAAAAAATACTTTACCACCAATGCATCAACTAAGTAAGAAATGTTAACATAACTAACATAGAAGCTAATTAACACAGAAACAAGAAAACCAACATCTAATGAAAATATAATTAACAAAAAAAAAAGAAATTAACAAAACAAATTAATAGAATTAATTTTAAAACTAGAACTAAAACCTAAATAACACTAAAATAAAAAATAAAACCAATAAAACTAAGTTAGAAAACTAATTAAAAAATATATAATGCACAAAAATGCATATACTAACAATGATAGTGAGTTTTGAGCAACGATAAACATAAATAATTGATATGATGTTCATTAAGGATTCTCATCAATATGTGGCAGGCATACGAAAATAAAAGTTTACTTTATGTGAATTTTTGTGTATAATTAAAAAAAATGAAATTCAGAGAAAAACTAACTCAAAAAATTTAAAAACCTAAAACTAACAATATATTAACTAATTATTATGACCACATTGAATGTAAAACTATCACTACACTAAACTGTGGCTTATTGTAATCAATATTGCAAATACTATAAATAGGACGTGTTAAAGAACTAACCAGAGCTGCGATGGGTGAAGCAAAGACCAGGCAGTGGGATTGTGCCAACGACGAGGTTGTGTTGATGACAGGGTTGAGGTGGAGTTATGGCGATGGTGGGGTTGAGGTGCAATGAAGAGAAGTTAGGTTTGGGTCGAGGCAAATTTATGGCAACGACAAGGTTGTGATGACGGTGGGGTCGAGGCAGAGTTGTGGCGATGGTGGATTCGAAACAGAGTTGGAATAGGTTTAGAGAGAAAGAGGGTTCGGTGGAGAGAGAGGTCTTAAGTGTTCAAATATGGATAGAAGGGCGAGTGTGTTTAAAAAGGTCAGGCACCAAGTGAGGAGATAAGCAAGGTTGACGTCCATCAAACCAATGCACGTGCACGATGCGTAATTCAATGCAGTTGTCCAATACGACAGTTTTGGCACCTTGTGCCATCAAGGTTGAGACCTCAAGAGATCGATGATATGATGGAGAAACAACATGCTCGAAAAACTACTAAAAATAGTGACATGCTACATCTAATGGTATCAAAATTGTAGCATTGGAAGCACTTTTAAGCACCAAAATTAGAGTACTTTTAGAATCTTTAGAAATTTCCTCTCTTTCCTCTCTTTGAAATTATTATTTTTTATTTGGAGATTTTTTTGTGGTAAGTTTTTGTTAGATTTTATAGAAAAACTTTTGTTTATGATTTTGAAAATATTTGTATTACATGATATTCATTATATATAAGGAGAATTTGGGGCATATTTATTTGTAAATTTTTATATGTTTCTTAATTAGGTATGAATCAAGTTTTTAAATTGTAAATAATATTTGAAGAATTTGTTGTTTGATATATACTTAATTTCCTTTTATTTTATATCACTCTTGTATTTATTTTGTTAGCTTATAGGTTTTCTTATGTTTTATTGTGTTTTGTGTTTTATAACTGTTTTGGATGCTAACGAATGTTTTGGAATCAAAAACCATGATTTGGAGAAGTTTTGGGCATCGTAGTATTGATTTTTTGATGCCACGAGTTGAAAAATGGAGCAAAACAAGCTAAAAACTCAAGACCAGATGGCTGCAACCTTAGAATTGGAAGCTGTGGCCTTGGCCCCTGGGGCTGTGGCGCTAAGTTTTAGGCGCCACGGCATAACAATTCAAAGTTATGTAAGAAAAGATTCGAGAAAATGCATGTTTCTGATTTTTGACTTAAAAATTGGTCCAAAAGACTCAAGATTCCCCTTTTCAACCTTAGCATTATATATCTATAAATACCTCATTACAAAACACAATTAGATGTCCTTTTTCTTAGTTTAGGAGACCAAAAGGAGAAATAAAGGAGAGGCTTCGATGGTGACTTAAGGAACATTATCCACATGGAGAATTCATTGACAATATAATTGTTCTTTTTCTTTTTCCTTTCTTCTTTTCTTTTTCAATGTTTTTAGTTTTGTTTTGTTTTTGGTTGAATGAGATTTCAAAATCCTAGACATGATTATATGATTAAGTTTTAGAATTATTTTCCAATTCTCCAATTAAGATTGTCTATGTTTTTCCATAATTATTGTTCATGATTATTTTCTTGTTTTGTTTGGGATGCACAACTAAATAGGACTTGAAAATTATCTATTGTTAGATTCAAAGACTTGACCTGCAATTATTTTTATTTTCTAATCATAAATAGCAAATTACAAGGTATGATTATGGGAGGTTTTCGTATGCTTACATGTGGAATGTAGTCTAGGTTGAATGATCTGAGCTTGTGTGATTGTTGCCTTAATCAACCTATCTTTCTCATCTTAATGTTTCTATTCAATTAAATCTAGAGAACTTGTTATAGGTTATTTAAGGGAAAAGGATTAAGTGAAGAGTTTGTTTTGCTTGATGACCAACTAAGGAAACATTGAAGGTAACAGAGCTAGTTTTTATCTACTATTGATATTTTTAATAGAAAATTAGAAATCATTCATTAATTATTTGTATGGTTATTTCTTAGTGGTGGAGAATGATCCTTTAATTAGTTTTATTATTATTGTTTGCATTTATTTATTTTTTTGTGTTTTGTTTAATTAAGTTAGTTAGTTAATTTTCAAAACCCCTTTTATATTTAGTCTTATTGTGTCTTAGGTTTTGTTTTTAATGACAATAACTAATTAGTTAGAATCAATATTCTTTAGGAACAATCCTTACTCATCACTATACTTGAACATGATGACATTTTAAGTAAGGTTTAATTTAGTGCTTCCCCCTGGAACATACCATTGTTTATGCAAAGAAATAGCTTACCACTAAAACTATATATATATTTTTAAATTTATTTAAGGCTTTTAACAACAATGTCTTCAGAAATCGTCATAAAAAATAGCATATTTAGTGACGGTTTTCACAAGAATCATCCTCTAAAGTGCCTTTTTAGACACTTGTGGAGTTTCATGCGCCAATGAGAATCGTCGTTGTGGCGTCCGGCCCGGGCGTACTCCCTCAAGCCTCCATAGGACGCAATAAGAGCCATAAGTCCAAGGGCCCTGCAAGGTGGGTTCTATGGA
>CAMOHE010045264.1:0-17595 GCA_946598075.1 Artocarpus hirsutus | reverse complement strand
CCCCCCCCCCCCCCAACCCAACCAAAACCAATATCATGGCGCATGTAGAAAATATTTGTAAGTCTCATTGTGTAGAAAGACCATATTTAATTCCCTAAGAAAAAAGACCATTTATATTGCCTTCCATTTTTTTAACTCCACAAATAACCTTTTTTTAATAATACCCTGACTTTTTACCAACTTAGCCTTGCATTATCATTTGCATTGTTATTATAATCGAAATGATATTTCAGATCTTTTGCTTGATTAAAACACCTTGACATGTGATACCCATTCATTAATTTTGTATATGAATTTCCAGCTGAAGATTGAATATTTAATTTGTATAATACAGTTAAGATAACCTCCAACAAGTGGAAAGAAGAAGCTAAAGAGAGAAAGAAAGAGAGAGAGAAGAAGAAAAGAGGTTTAATCTATATAGTATTTAAAATGATTTAAATAATACATTTAATAATCCAATTGATTGGTTCGGTGACTAATTGGCCCCACTTTCTTTGCCTCATATGTTGCCCCCATTATTAGTTGATTTGTTTTTCCACTCCAATAATTGACCTTTGAGTTGATGGAGCAAAATTTTATGTACACACTAACTACCTAGCAAGATTATTATCCTAGTTTCCTTTTTTTTGGATGATTAAATAATATTTTTCCGCTTATTTTTGTGTACCAAAATTGATTTCTGTGTCCAAATTGAGCTCCACGCTGAAGCTAAGAAGCTTTAACAACCATACAAAATATAACTTCATCCTAAAGTCCACCATACTGAAAGCACGTTGTGGGGTCATTCAAGTTATTGGAAGTTTTAGTCCGAATTCACAAAACTTGAACAGAAAATATTCTCTCTCTATCAATATATCTACACATATATATATACACACACACACATATATATATTCTCTCTTTCTTTGAATTCAAGTAACCCAGAAGGTCGTGTCCAAAGGGATAATTTTTTATTTTTAAATGGTAAGTTTTGGTTCCAATGGTTATTTTGATATTGTTGTATTAACCATGTGATATGAATCATGTAATTGTAAAAAATTAGGTATATAAAATATCTTATCATCATTTGTGATTAAAGTATGCACTTATGCCTATCAGTAACTACAAGAAAATGTAGTTATTAAAAACTCAACCGTATTAATGAAAATTAAGAATAAATATCCTTTCCAAGTACACCTTGTTGTTTTTTCTCACGAAACATAAATACAAGATAAAATTTCATTATTGCCTAGAAACAAATTTCTAGGGTAACACATGACCTTGAATCCAAAACGAAATTTTTTAATACCCAAGTGTAATTTTGCATATATATATATATATACATACGTATGTATATATATGTATGTATGTATGTATATGTATCACTATCTAGAGACTGAGTCATTTCAACCCATCGAGTGGCTTAATAAACCCTGTCTTAAGTATGAAAAGTAAGTACTAGAGAAATTGCACGTTGTACACTTGCATGCTCATCAAGCATTTCATGGCAAAAAGCAAAAGGAGGGCATGTTCATGACAGATCATATATCGTATATGTAGTGCAAATATAACATTTAAACTCATGATAAAGCTACAATGACCTCTATAATTATTTAACATCTGGTCCCAAAAACTTCAAAATAATTTGCAAATGATGATGAAAATTATTCTATGTAAGATCACAGCCCTCCAAAATTTTCCAAACCATATTTATTATGGTAGGTTGCAACCTAACTGAATTGGTCACTCTTTACTTCCTTTCAATAAATGATATGGCCTAATTAGAATGACCTTTATCTAACCTGTGTCATCAACAATATTGTAACACCCCTTATAATGACATTATCATCTATAAGATAAGTTTAATTATTAGTATACAACAATTTTTTAAATTAATTATTAGTTATACAACAATTTTTTTTTATTTCTCTTTTATATATATATATATATATATGAGTAAAAAACCAAAATGCATGTATAACTATGTCAAAAACCTTTATTCCATTCCTCCACGTGGCTGCAATATGAGATCGAAATTCTTATCAAAATGTGATGAAATATTGAAGATATATATGCCTTTGTGTGTATACATACATGTATATGCTTATAAACACATACATATATGTAACACTCTCATATATATATATATATATATATTTCATGTATTAGCATTTTTATTCATTTTTTTAATGGCTACAAGGGGCCATATTTAAGAAAGATGTAATGTATGATTATTTAGGTCAATAAGGTAATGGGAGGGTAGATTGGTAATTGCCGTAAGGAATGTGCAGACAACTATGGCTGAAATCCAAAACCAAAACGCTCCCAATGGCAAAGCTGACCTAGTATTGGGCCGACTTGTTTTATCCCCATCTCGTCGTTATCCATAGCTGTTCCCACTCATATCTGATTAATTTAGCTTTAATTTCTTCATATAAATAATACAAAAAAGAACTAACAATTAGTAAATATAGGTCCATAATATATTTTTCGATATAAATAATTTAATTAATGATGATTTTATTTTGATCTTAATAGTTGGCACTGAACTGATGTATACATCAAATTGGTTTATTCAGCACATTTATAGTGATAAATTATATTGTATTGTATTTCACCTTTACACAAAAATATCATTACTTGTTTCTTCGACTAACCAAAAACAAAAAAAAAAATGATTATTATGAGACATAAAAAATTTGAGTTTATTAATAAAATGACAGTAAAACCCATGTAAAGAAGATATATTATATACACAACCACCATCACATTCAACCTTCATAAAACCCAACAGAAATATTCACTTTTCTCCCTTGTGACTCCTGCATATATATATATATATATATATATATATATATATATTGCTTTCCTATTCCTTTATTTCTTCAACTGGAATTGCCACAGGGAAGGAGATCTAGCCATCCACCATGGGAGACGCAAGCGCTACTGCCGCCGCCGCCGCCACTTTGGGAAGCTCCGGTGAGGCTGCCGCCACCGCCACGGCAGCGGAGGATCACCATGAGGAAGTCGTACTACTTCATCATGAAGAAAACGAGGATGGCAGCGGCGGTGGATCAGCCCTTTCGGTGAATAATTCGGCCGAAGAAGACGACAAGGGCGGCCGAAATATTGAAGACGGCGGTGACGGGAGTAACAGTAGCAGCGGAAACCGGTGGCCACGCCAGGAAACCTTGGCGCTCTTGAAGATACGCTCTGATATGGATGCCACTTTCCGTGATTCAAGTCTCAAAGCTCCATTGTGGGAAGAGATTTCAAGGTAATTATTATTTAATATGCTTTTTCTTGTGTCTTTCTTTTTATTTTTTAACTTTCTATATTCAATTCTCTCTTATTCAATTCTCTCTTTTGAGAGGGGAAATTAACTTCCTTATTTAGGTTTATGGAAATCTTTCTTGGATTTCTAAATAACCTGACTCTTTCCTCTTTCTTCGTTAATTCTTATTTGATTCAAAATTTTCCTCTTTGGATTTAATAAACGGATTTTCAATTCAGTCGGATATATGGACTACAAATATATATGAACAAAATTTAATCCATCTAATTTCATGTGGGTTCATTTTCAGATTGGTTAATATTTGTTTTTTTTAGGTTTTGAGCAACCGGGTTTTCTTTGTATATAACATTAGACTCCAATTCTAAAAGAATTCTAATCTTCTTTTTTATTTTTTATTTTTTTGGAAGCTTTTAGAAGTATGAGTTTTGCATGCATTCTTATATTATGGTAAAAAATTCACATAATTATTAGAATGAGAGTGGGAAGGTATGACTTGCTCCCCACATGGCAATTAAAAGAGTTGGGCAACTAAAGGAATTTAAAAAAGGTTTATTAGGGTAAGGATCTTTTTTCTCAATTCTCTAGATTGTATATCTCTCATCTTTAATCATATCACTTTTTTTATAACATTTCCTACCACTTCCCATTGCTCTAATTATCGTCGTGTTTAACTTTCAGATATTTTAATTTCTCCATTTATCTAATTCCATCTTTTACATGGTGAAGATTAAATAAACAAAATTTTAACAATATTATTATTGTGTTCATGATTTTCTTTTACCATATTGTCATTTAACATTGTCCGTCAGGAAGCTAGCAGAACTTGGTTACAAAAGAAGCGCCAAGAAATGCAAGGAGAAGTTTGAGAATGTCTACAAGTACCACAAAAGGACTAAAGACAGCCGGACTAGAAAATCCGATGGCAAAGCCTATCGGTTTTTCAACCAATTAGAAGCTTTTGATCAAAACCACCATCCTTCTCCTCCTCCTCCTCCACCACCACCACCACAAGTATCTCATCAAACAAATCCTCCAATAAGTACTAGTACTAGTGTCTCCCACAATATCTTTTTCCCTCCAAACCCTATAATTAATAACATCACTCCATTCCCACCACCACCACCACCACCACCACCACCAACATCAACAACAAATATTTGTTTGCCATTACCACAAACAATAATCACAAAATCCAAGATCACAAACAACAACAACAACAACGGCGTCCTTTTCTCGAGCCCGACCTCGTCGTCGACAGCGTCCGATGAGGAGTTCCAGGTGCGACTCAAGCGAAAGAGGAAGTGGAGGGACTTCTTTAGGAGGTTGACGAGGGAGGTGGTTAGGAAGCAGGAGGAGATGCAGAAGAGGTTCCTGGAAATCGTTGCTAAATGTGAGCAGGACAGAACCGCACGCGAGGAGGCGTGGCGGCTTCAGGAGATGGTGAGGATCAACCGCGAGCACGAAATCCTTCTCCAGGAGCGGTCTGCCGCCGCAGCCAAGGACGCTGCTGTCGTCGCACTCTTGCAAAAAGTCTCCGGCGTAACGCACAATTTGCCGCGTGGCACCGACAGTATCACACTCTCAGTTAGTGACAACAACAACAACAATTCCTTGTCAATACTCCTGCCGCAGCCTGCTGCACCGCAACCACCACCTCCACAGCCAGCGGTGACGATGCTACCGAGCATGAGGACTTTGAGTACTGCATCTTCTAGTAGTTCTAGTTCTCGATGGCCTAAAGCCGAGGTTGAGGCATTGATAAATCTGAGGACAAATCTTGATCTAAAGTACCAAGAGAATGTTCCGAAAGGACCGCTTTGGGAGGATATATCAGCAGGACTGCGGCGGTTAGGTTACAATCGGAGCGCAAAGAGGTGCAAGGAGAAGTGGGAGAACATCAACAAGTACTTCAAGAAGGTGAAGGACAACAACAGGAAGAGGTCCGAGGATTCAAAGACCTGTACATATTTTCACAAGCTCGACGCAATATACCGAGAAAGATCCAAGAACGTTGATCCGAAATCTCACGAAAATGGTGTACAAATACCTGAAAAAGGACTAGCGCCGCCGCCGCCACCGCATTTTGGGATGGAGCCATTGATGGTCCAACCGGAGAGACAATGGCCTCTTCAAGAAGAAGAAGAAGAATATGATCAGGATGAAGAAGAAGATCGAGACACGAGCAGTAGTACTGAGGTGGAAGAAGATCATCAGCAACGTACTGGAGATGGCAGTTATGGGGTAGTGGACATGGTTGAGTGAGACAAGATAACGAAGCTTCTTCTGGATCAGAAGGGAGAGAGAGAGAGTTTGACGTAAAATGTGTCACTATTACCGGAAACTGTCCCAAGACATGATGGTAAAGGCATATTTGAAAGCAAAATTTACCGTAGAACATGTATGTTGGCCACTGCGGTAGGTATTATTATGTCAACTATTCAATTAATTTTTCAACAGTGTGTATGATTGAATTAAACGGTTCTGCATTGCATTCAGTACTGCAAATTATCAATGTGAATTATTTTAAATTAAAAAATTAATTAAACGGTTAAAATAATAAGGACCATCTATAAGGTCAAAATACATGTTCTATTATAAAAAGTATATACGTGTAGTTTCAAACTTTTAAGTAATATTGGGGAAATTCTCTGGTGGTGAAAAGAAAATCGAAAAATTTTATATATTGTGTGTTTATGTTGTTTTGTATTTGATTAAATGCTATACGTCTAACTGTTTAGAAATACCCCATGTCAGTAACTATTGATTCTTGTAAATTAAGTTTATTCAATTTCTTTAAAAAAAAAGAAAAATACTTGAATAGATAACTGGGTCATTTGAAATTGGTGTGCCTAAATTTCCACCAAAATATGATTTTCTATGTGGGGTCAGATTTCAACGAGTGTTTCTTAAATAAGGTGGAGAATTCTGAAAATCACTTATCAAAGCAAATGGGTCGTCCTTTTAATTTTTAGTGGGATCAAAGTGTTTGTTAATAATTTATATTAAATTAAACGAGAGAGACAGAGAAGCTAGTTTTGTATTTTTCTTTCTGTATTTTTCTGGTCATAAAAGGATCGGGATTCCACATCGCATGGAAGAATAGAATAAGATAATGATTGAAGTTTCTGTTGCTAATCCTCACAAAATTCTTTTTGAATATTATATTATTACTCTTAAGACTTTTAGGAATAAATTAATTAAAAAAATAGCTGCCAAAATGAGCGTTGAACACCACTAGCTACAAAAAACATGATGGAGAGAGAAACTCTTGTTGGCTTTACAGAGTGTTTTAGAAGAAAAACGTTTTGGTTTGTTATGACCGTCAAAGAAAATTTGAATAGTGCAAAACCCACCAGTAATATTAGCTGTCATAGTAAAATTTGTTTACATATGTACAAACTAAATGGTGTGACATCTATATATTCGATTGTATATGTAGTACTATTCCACATAAAAAATGATTGTATGGTATTTGAAGTGATGAAGACATGGCTATACTTTGGAATGTGGACTGAAAAAGCATATTATTAAGTATACATGTAAGAAAAAAATTCGATGATTACTGGCATGTACTCTTCGTGTGAGGCTAAAAATGGGGAATCACGGTAATTTTATCATATGTGTACAAATGTGTTCCGGAAAAAAGTGTGTATAAATGTTTATAGAACCTTTTAAGATAGATATTCACATAATTTTATTTAATACAACGTTTAGAAATTTAGGTCAAATTAATGATTTGAATTGAAAAATACTGTATCTAATCAAATTTTGTGAATACAAACACTCGTTTCCAGAAACTATAGACGTTATAATGGTTAAAGACTAATGTAGTTATTTTGTGAAATCCACCGTGATAGTGTCTTAAGAGATTCCACGACGTTTGGAGCATAAAACTTTCGCCGGTTTTTAAGCCCGGTAAAGTTTCCTCGACAAATATAATAAAAGCCCATCTTGCTGGCTCTTTAGTTAAAAAAATGCAAAAATTCAGTGTTTTCATGGTGGCCAATTTCATGTGTTATTCAGTTAAAAGACCCAAATAATAAATCAAATATTTATAATACATTATAATTTAAAATACAAAATATTTACAAATTTTTACCCACCATATTGTATGTACGGATAATTAAAGCGAAAACGAAGATTGCTTAAGGGATATTAAAACAAAACAGATTAAGACTTTTGGTAAACATGGTAACAAAGGACGTCATGCTAAACAAATTCTTACCTTTATTTCCTCATCAACTAAGAGACCCCATCCATGGTAGTTGCTTATTAATTTGGAGGCCGCTTCTACACACTTTCCTCTGCAATGAAATCTTCTACGGAAGACCTATTAATTAATCTAATACACATTACGTAATATCCATTGATCAATTTGTGAGCAAACATGTGATACTCATTCAATCTAATTTAACCATAAGCACCCATTAATACACATAAACATATTTATGTCACAAATTTTTTAGAAATCACATTCACCCAAACAATATCATTAACATTTTCAAGACAAAAAAAATTATTTAAAAATACCAAAAATCCTAACAACAAATCAATACAAAAAAAAAAAAAAAAAAACTGCATGCTCATTCATTTGTATCAATTTATTTTCTAGAATAAATTTCATAAATTCTTTATAAACTATGTCACTCGTGTCAATATACTCCACAAACTTCAAAATGTATCTGTTTGCTCCGCTATCTATGATTTGTCTCTAACTTTCCTTTCTCCATATGATTTCATCCATTTTTAGAATAGTTGATTTGTTAATTTTTTAGAGTTAAGTGCAATATTTTGGTTTTATTAGGTGTCCTTCCCTCTCAAAACATTAATTAGACACCAAAACTCATATTTGTTAGCATCTAAAGCTGTTAGAACAAGAAAGAAGGAAACAAAAAAAAAAAAAAAACGCATTAAAAAACTCACTAAAAACTAATAAGCTCATTAAGAATCCACACCCAAATTTAGATTTACTCTATAATAATAAACCCATTAAGAAACAAACCCAAAAAAAAAAATTGTTCCGAAAAAATTAATTTAACCTAGAATACAAAATTTACGCATAGATCTATCTTTACAGAAACAAACTTATTAACTTACAAAAAAAATAATAACTATCCTTGGAAGTATAAAGGCAAGAATATATCCCCTACATTATGAAATCCACACCCCCCTTTTCTTTTCTTTTCTTTTTTTTTTTTTGTGCTTTGACCATATCTAAAAAAATTAATATATATGAGATTTGGTGCTTCACTAATATTTTGGGAGGAAGGATATTTAATAAATCCAAGTTATAATTCTTAACTCTCAAAAAAATCATGAAATCAACTTTTTTGTTCAAAAAAATTGATAGAATATAATAAGGAGAAAATTAGAGACAAATCAAATATCAAAGAACAAAATAAATACATTTTGAAGTTCAAGGAACATGTTGACATAAATGATATAGTTCAGTGCAATTTGGAAATTTTTTTCTTTATTTTTTAATGTAGAAGTTCCATTATGTGCTGTAATTAAAGAAACTTTGTACAAATCAAAATTTAACAAAATTGAATAATAATAAATAATTAAGTCTGACGCATACTTCCAATTATGTTGGAGTTTCTTTGATTGGATATCTAAGGGTGATGTCATCAGCGGAGGCAAGGAGTGGGCAACAGCGATGGCGGCAAGACTTGCAGCAATGGTGATGAAAACCCATGGGGGATAGAGAAAGGGTAGTTCATGAGAATTGTAGCCAATGGTTGGTGATGGTGGGGCCGCAGCAGTGGGCAAGAGTAGAGGCCGCGACCAAAAGAGAGAGGGTGGGGGAATTTGTAACAGCGTGGGCGAGGTGGTGGTGCAACGGGGGAGGGAGAAAGAGAGTGGGATTCCGTGATGGTGGTGGGCAAAGGTGGGGGCACGATTTAAGGGGGGGAGTTCATAATAAGGTGAGTCTTGGGGCGTGACAATGGGCGAGGGTTTGAATGCGTTAGAAAGAGAAGGAGATGGGATCATGATGGTTTGAGAGGGGGAGGGAGAGAGCTGGGTTGGTGAACTTTTAAAATTTTTGCAACTATTACATGACGGTTTTTAACAAAAACCAACGTTGATAATGCATGTCTACAAAAAAATTGGTTTTATAAACCACTGTAGAATATGAAAATATGATGCTTTCCATAAACTGTCGTGGAATTTTAAGATTTTACAATAGTTTGTGTATATCTTGCCTATGTCGTATTTTTGATGAACTTCATATGACAGTTTTTAAGAAATTGTGATCTAAAGTCTGTTGTTTATTCACAAATTTGTTGTAATGACCATTTTAAAATTAATTTGAATCGTGAATTTCGATTTGGATCATTACTTCCAAATGACCTATAATACTAAGGAGAAACTTCTCGGAATTTTATTTATAGATAACAATTGCAAAAAACTTTTAAAAAAACGTAAAGATCCCAGCAAGCCAGTCAATCATATGTAAAATGTACTGAATGACCAAAAAAGACAAATTGCAGTTCGTTATTACTCGAACATAGTTACTACATCGTTAATTGTGGTACGTTCGTTGGTCGTCGGAGTTCTTACCACATTGAAGAATAATGCCTCAAGAGAAAAGGTGGCTCATGAATTTGCATTTATTTTCCTATTAAGTGCCCTGTTTAATATTGCATGATATTTTTTGTATTTACATTAATTTATTCTGTTATTAGTTAGACCTTATTTCTCGTGTTTGTTTTCCAAGTAACATGAGCGTAAATTCAACTACAGATATATATATATATATATATATATGTACATTGTTGAAGTATTTGTGTGTAAGAAGAAGAAACAAAGGTTTGACTTTTTTTGGAAATGAAAATGGGTTTAAGGCATATGTGAATATTTTCTTTAAAGATTTTATTTTCCTTCACTTCTCAAATTTTACTAATGAGTTTTATGACAAATTGTCTCCAAGATACAATAAACTTTTGAATACAATATTACTTTATTACAGGAACATATATCTACGCATATATGAGGCAAGTTGTGAACCAACTGGTTGGAATATGGAGACAGAGTCAACAGAACTGTTGTGTAGTATTTTTTTTTGGAGATTTTTATAAGGTCATGTTTTAAGATTTGTTTTTTATAAAGATTATACATGTTCATTCGTAGCATAATTTAATACGTAATATAAATATGATAATATGGTATAAATAAATACAGCTTTTAAAAATATGAGTAATTTTTTCGATTTTTAAGATAATTGTCATTAAGCTCGACGGGGTAGCTGGCCAGTAGGCCCACCCCATTGCGAGTAAAAGGATATCTATTCTGTTGGGTTGTAGAATACTACTCTTCCACCCCATAGTCACAGGACAGTTGCCCTATTGGGTTGTATAGTATTATTCGTTTTTCATAAGAACTTTAGTAAGGAGTGAATTTTTATTACATGATTGTTAACTTTTTTTACTTCTTTTAACAATAAAAATTTAATTTTTTTTCAATTCTTTTGAGTAGAGAATGAGACACATTTAGAAACATAAGATACAGTTCTCTTCAAAAATCTATGTAGTTGTATGCCAAAATTAATGTTTTAGTAAATAGACCAAGTATGTATGTAAAATGCATAGAGCATATTGGAGAAGAAGATTTTGACGAGTACAAATCCAATAGAAAACTATTGGAGGTATATCTGAGAAACGGAAAACGTTTAAATAGGGTAATATTTGAGGAAAAAAAAAAAACCTTTTAACTGTGCATTCGAAAATATATAGCTATCCCTCAAAAAAATTTATATTTATCTGGATCACATTCAACAAAATAAATATTTAATGGATTGTAAGAAAAAAATATTTATGTGAGGACTTGTTCAAGAAAAAGAATATTCCAATAGCGATAAAAGTAGAGAAAAAATAGAATTTATGAAAACGCATAAAAATTTTATATTTCACAGACAAAAAAATGGGAGAGAAAGGAAAGAAAGACTTGAGCTAAAAAAAGAAACGAAAAAAAAAAGAAAATAGAGTATAGAGTAAGTGGTAAAAGGAAAGTTCACTTTATGTAGTCAAAAGAAAAATATTTTGATGGAAATTTAGAGATAATACTATCAAGGGTCCATATGAAAAATTAGTGTCAGCTTCGGAAGAAAAACAAGTTTGAGTAAAATAAATATTTATAAAGGTCACATTCTTAAATAATATTTTTGAAAGAACTATAAAGGTAATAGAAATATGTATAATTAGGGGCACATTTGAAAAACTTATTAAGAGAGCATATTAGAGGAAAAATTATTGAATGAGGTGCATATACAAATATATTTTTATATTTTATAAGTAGATGCATATTATAGTACATCTACTTAAAAAGAATAAGATATTTACATTTACTCAAAAAATAAAAGATTTTTCAAAGTAGATGTACTAAAATATACATATCAATCGAAGCGCATGTTTTAGTCAAAATAGATAAGTATAGCATGTCAATAGCATATATTAGGAGGAAAATTATTTGAATCAGCTACATTTATAAATATATTTTTCAAAAAATAGATGTATCAAAATACATATTTTAGTACACAAAAAAAAACATATTTTAGTCGAAACAAATAAGTAAAACACGTCAAGAGCATATTAAAAAAGAAAAATTATTTGAATAAAATACATTTATAAATATACACTTTTAAAGCAGATGGACCAAAATACTCAATTCAATCAAAACGTCTGTTTTAGTTGCAATAGATAAGCATAGCAGAATTTAAGAAAAATGGAGATAAAATAAAGGCTAATACCTTTTGTATTTATATAAAAAAAGGGGGCAGTGGAGAATGTATAATCTTTTCTAAGCAAAACACATTTCAAAAAAATTTAAGAGATTTTAATGGAGGAAAAACAGATAAAAATTACTTATGGATACACTGATAAATTTGTATTCTAGAGAGTTGCTAACAAAATGTTTAAGTTATACAAGTATTTGTAAAGGCAACAATTGCAAAATTAATACTTTGAGGATTGCAAGAAGGAATTTTTACTAAAGGACACATTTGATAAAAATTATTTTAATTGAGTATATTAGAGAAAACTTATGCTAATGTACATACTTAAAAATGTAAGATTAGAAAAGGCAGCTGTGCCAAAAGGTATGTCTTACTCAAACTATGTGTTTTGGTCAAATTTATACTTGTATAGATAAGTAGAGCAAAATTACAAAACAAAAAAAAGGATTTTGGTGAGCACAAATCAAATCAAAAGCTAATTGAAGCTACATACGGCAACGAAAAAGATGTTTAAGTGGGATCACTTTTGGGAAAAAAAAAAACTTTACAGTGGTGTAATTGGAAAATAAAATTATTTATCAAAGCCACGTTGACAATATGAGCTTTTAGAAGATTGCAAGGAAAAAATTTATACTCTAATAGGACATGTTTTGGTAAAAATTGTTTCGATGTAGAGAAATCAGACGGAAAAAATTTCACTGAAACATATTCTTAAATAGAATATTTTAGCAAGGAAAAAACATGGAAAAAGGTAAGAAAAAATTAGCATAAAGAAATGCAAAACCAAAAACTAAATAAATACAAGAAATGAAAAAAATTGCACTACAAGAAACTACGCTTTTAGTGACGACTTCGCTAATAGTTTATTAGCAACGACATATCATCGTTAAAAGTTCATTGCTAAAAATTATTTAGCAAGGACAGTACAGTACGTCGTCGCTAATTCTAGGGGCCACAAATCAAGTATTGATGATGTCATCATCGACTTTTGGTGACGACTTTTTGAAAATTGTCGTCACTAAAAGTTTTGAATTTCTTGAAAATTTTTAAAATACGATGACTGTTAGCGGTGACAAGTTGTCGTTAAAGTTTTCTTTATTAGTTTTTGGTGACAACAAATGTCATCACTAATAGACTTTTTTTTTAAAATGATAAAAATATATTTCATTATAGTTAAATAAAATTTGGTTTTGATTTTATTTGATTTGCTTTTAAATATTTTTTAATTTTGTAAAAAATTAGAAATAATTGAAATGTAAATGAAATGTGAAAAAACTTAATTATATTACACAAAGTGCAACGTATACTTCATAAAATAAAATAAAACATATTACATAGTCTAATAACAAAAAAAAAAAAAAAAGCAAATAAAAGTAGCACAAGTCTAATAATATACAAAATTTCTAATCATCTAAGTTTACATTTTCTTCCTTTTCCTCTTCCTCTTCTTCATCAACAGAAAGGACTACAGACATTGAGTGTGGAGGTCTGTTGATAGTGGTACTAGGCTTTGTTTGCCTCAATTGAGTAACTAGCTCAACGTTGCTGGTATACAATTGTCTGAGCCAGTTTTGCACCTCGGAGGCAACTGGGTGTGTTCTGGACTATGAACCAATGGATGTCGAACTAGAACCCAACTCCCTCTAACTCATTGTCACGCCCCGGAGTACGGGTGGTGACGTGGCAGTTGATTAGACAAATTTAATTGAGTTTTTTTTTGTTAAAAACTTTCAATTAAAGGAATTAATTAATTTTATCAAAATGCAATACAATTTAAAACTTTTGATCAATTATTAAAAATAGTAAAAACAGATAAGAAAGAAATAAAAGTAATAAAATAATAGAGAGGGTAAGGAGGGTATGTGTTGGGTCCTATCGGCTCACAATGTATGTACACACATGGCATCGACAATAAATTATTACAGTCACAATCCAACATAAAAAATAAAATTAAACAATACATGCCTTGAATTGCTATAGCTACTAACTTACTCTAGATCCTCTATTGCTCGTGAGTCCAAACAATAGACTCTCCATCGGTCCTAAGCTAGAGTTCACCTGGGTGGGGGGGAAGGGAGGAGTTTGAAAACAAGTAAAGAGTGAGCGAAGGGCTCAGTAGGACCAAGGTTTTAAAAACATTGATTCTAAATATAAATTTCATATCCGAAAATATTTTGTAAAAATTTTAGAAAGATGAACAAACATATTAAATTCATTCTTACCCTTAAAAATCTCCTATTCATTCAGAATTATTCCTTATTATTTGTTCTTTGGCAAAGTTATAATGTCGCCATCGTAGTGGCCTAGCTAGGTTTTGGGACCTGCCCCAAGGTCGCACGCTACACGATCCGATCTCTAATATGGTATCATGCTCGCCTATATATGTCTATTATTATTTAAAACCCATTTACCGAGTGTTCTTAATTACATTCATTATTCGATTTATTATGAGCATTCATTCTCCAATAAATAATGAGAATTGCTAAGAAGTTTATTTGAACCGTTTCTTAAAATTCGTTTTAAAAGAAAGCATTTCAAAAGAAATCACTTTGAAGGAAATCATTTTGTAAAAGATCATTTTGAAAGAAATCATGTTGTGGCCAAAAGTCCTCTTTTGAAAACATTCAAAATATTATGTCATTTAATGAAAACATTTTGAAAGAATTCCTTTAAGGCCAAAATCATTGAAAACTTGGCTACCAAAGAAAGGGGTAGAAGTCTTACCTCAATACTCGTGCATCGTGACTTAGCACCGTAGTCCCGCTCCGCTATACATTAGCTCCATGGAACCACAAACAACCTTGATTTAATCCTTGAATTGTGTTTATGGTTGTTAAATCACGTTCTCGAGTCTTCAATCCTTTGAAAACTGAAGCTTGGGTTGATTTTTGATTCAAAAATTAAAGAAAAGAAGAGAGAGATAGGGAGGCAGGGAGAGTGAGACGCGAGAGAGGGAGAGAGAGGAAGAGAGAGAGAAAGTGTGAGAGAGTGAGGGAAAAGGAGAGAGAAAGGGAGAGTTTAAATAGAGGGGAATAAAACCAATACGAAAAAGCTGCGTGCAATACACAGTTTTTAAACAGGATGTGTTTGATATTTAACAAATAGTTTTGTTTCAAAATTTTAAAATAACAAATTACAATGGTCAAATTAATTTAAAAGTCGAATTTATTAAGACATCATTGCAAAATTTTTATATTAGGCTCAAATTATAATTTGGCATACTAACCCACCATTTTATACACTAAAACCACTTAATTAATTTTCGGGGCATTACACTTATTCAAGGTCTTACTTCAGTTCGATGACCCTTACATGTCCCTTGCACATCTGCAAGTATGGCAACCTCATTAATGGCAGGGGCTGAAAAGGGGGTTGTGGCCTACGTCGCCTGCGTTTGTCTCTCTTGATACATTTAACCTTATTATTAAAAGTGAGGAAAAAATTATTAATTAACAAATAAAATGTTATAAGATAACATTTAGTTATTTAATAAAAGGACTATAGTTTACTTATATGTGTGGCCTTTGCAACCTCATTCGCCCAGCCCCTGTCCGGACAAAAATGTTGAGTATACCAGTTGTCAAGAAGGATTATGGCTGGCCTATCTTGGGGTTCATTTTAACGTTGAATTGATCTTAGACTTCAATTATTGATATTGAGTTTATAGAAATGAGTATCCAATAAAAGTGCATAGAGTATCCTACATTTTTGTAGTGAAGCTGTGTAAAAGATGCTTGCCCTTAATAGCTTGACCATTTCATTTCTTTACAATTTGTCGCGTTCATTTGTGATCAAGCCTGCAAAAAAAAAAAAAAAAAAAAAAAAGAACAAAATTACACTTTTACAATGCATTTTACTGAGTGATACATAATAAAAGAAATATTAACGGGAAAACAAACTCTAAATGTAGGCGAGGCAAACCACTCATAATATTTCTACCAATCCTCCATACTCTTAACAGTTTTAGGCTTCACGTCCAGCCCATGCTTCATGATGTGATTTTTTTGGTCATTTTTCCAATTACGACAAGACTTTTGGGCCACATGATTTATGTAAGCCCTTGTCTACATCTTCCACGAAAACATAAAAAATTGAATTGATGAAAAAGCTATTACCGTCATACGGTCGAAGACCTTGTTTCTATCTTGTGATGGGATAGACCTCTGAGTGTTGTATAGAGGGGCAGCACAATCCCTCATGTGCATCCCAATGGTGCTATCAAACCATGCACCAAACTCCTCAACAGCCTTCATTAGGTCCTCCGTATGATTATACTATATGAGGTACTTTCTATGCAACATAGCTCATTTGGCAATGTTTATCGCCCCTAGACTTTCCTTGATCCTTGCATCTCAAGGAAGCTAGTATTGTATATTTAAAGTTTAAGGATTAAAGAAATGTAATAAAATTATGAAAAAAAAATGCGAATAAAATTATGAAAAGAAATGTAATAAAAAAATGCAAAATCACATATCCATTTGTCACAAAATCACAAAATCTCATAATTACATAATCAAAAAAATCCCAAAACCACATATTACATATCACTAAATCTCAAAATCACATATACAATTAATCATATAATCATGTATTAAAAAAAATTCATATTCAATTACCATAAAATTACAATCATATACAATTAATGACATAATTATACCTTATATAATCATTTTTTTTTAGAATTTTCACATTTTAAACTAACAAAATTATTAAGAAAAACTTTCAAAAAATGACAACTTACATTTAACCACCACAAGAATTGAGCGATTACAAATGACGATGCAACGGTGGTGGATGGCAACGGCAACGAGCAACAGCGGATATGGGGCTGCCTGTGGGAAAGAGAGAGAGAAAGAGAAAGAAAGAGGGGAAAAGGTTGTGCATTTTTGGTTCGAGCAAGAGAGGTGGATGGCAACGGTAGAGGTAGGGCTGCCAGCGAAGGAGAAAGAGAAAGAGAAAGAGAAAAAGAGAGGGGGTGAGAGAGGGAAATAGAGGGAGGAGGAGAGAGGGGGTAGGGTTGGGTGATTCTAGGCTAGGCAAGGGAGGTGGATGGTGGTAGCAGCGAGTAACGGTGGGGCTGCTAGCGGAGGAGAGAGAGAGAAAGAGAAAAAGAGAAGGGGTATGGGAGGGAAATAGAGGGAGGAGGAGAAAGAGGGCAGGGTTAGGCGGTTCTAGGCTGGGCAAGGGAGGTGGCAGCGACGATCTGGCTTGTCAGAGGCCGTAGCTGGGCTATCAGAATAGGAAAGAAAGAGAGAGGGGGTACAGGAGGGAAAGAGAGAGAGAGAGTGGTGAGGGCAGTTTAGGGCGATTAGAAAAGGGTCGCAACAGCAGAGGTGAATAGTCATGGGGGTTCGAGGGAGGTAGAGAGAGATGATCGTTGAGAGAGAGATAGAGGCATGAAAGTGAGGAAGAAGGGTCACGATGTAGGTTTATATTTTCAAGGGTTTGTGTCATCCTAAAAAATCAAAAAGTTCATTGCTAAAACTTATCCAACAACATTGTTTCCAATTGCCATAATAAAATAAGCTTATAACAACGACATGACTTTTAACGATGGTAAAAGTTGTCATTAAACATCTCAAAAAAA
>CAMOHE010045263.1:0-14855 GCA_946598075.1 Artocarpus hirsutus | reverse complement strand
GAAGGTTCTGGAAGGATCCGGAGTGTTCTACAACGCTCCACAGCATTCTAGGAGGTTCTACACCAGTCTAGAAGTATCCTGAAGAACCCAGAATGTCCTGGAAGACTCAAGACTTCTCTGGAAGACTCTAGAACATTAGAGTACATTGTAGAATAGTATAGAATTCTCTAGAACACTCCATACTTGTAATTATTTCCACACTTTGCTAGAACATTCTAGATAGTGCATAGCAACCGTAGGATCAAAGCGATCTTGACCATCCATTCATTAGGAGGGTGCCTATAAATAGGACCACCCCCTCATTTGTAAATCCATCCAAGAAGCATCCAAGAAATACAATTGTAAAGTTCTCTTAGCTTAATACAAATTCCTTTCAGAGTTCTCCTCTTTCTCTTGAGTTCCCTTTTGTTCTAGGCAATTGCGTGAGCAAGTCAGGCTGACTTAGCATCGGGAGTGTGCTAAGGCCGCACGAGTACCTTTGGAGAAAGTAAGCTCGTGACATTAAGCTTGCTAAAAATGGATTAGTTTTGGGGACAAAAAATCAGGTTTCAGGCTGACTAGCTCCCTTCCCAAGTATGGACTTTTATTGTGAAGGGGTTTTTTGTTTTTGAAATTTATTCTGGTGTTTTACTTCTTTTTTTTTTGTTTTTTTTGTTTTGTTTTAGTAATCAACTTAAACACAAACAAATGAACACCTCATTAAACACCGTAAAAAATACAAGTAAAAGTGGAAGTACCAGTATGGTGCCGTCCATATTCACTACGACGCTTAAGTGAGCAAACTTGTCATAAAAGTTTCACAAAGTTTGAAGCCTTCTGAAAAAAGAAAAAAAAAATTTTGGCCTTTCAAATGAGATTAATTTAAAGAACACCAAAGAGAACCGGAAATGAATGACTGAGTTTAATTTCCACATAAATAAGACAATTCATTCCATTCTTAATGTTAAGGAGAATATGGAGTGATTCAATAGTAACCAATAACCTGTTGAATGCATTTTAATTACAAATTAAGTGACAAAAATTGTAGCCGTAAGCCACGTTTTTTACCGATGCTTGAGCTTCCCTTTCACATGGAGTTATCCTGATTTTAAAAGGAGCATTTGGGTCTCGAACGCTTTGGATTGGAAGGAGCATTTGTGCTCAAATGCTTTGGTTTTGGGGCAGCGCAAACTCTTCTCAATTGAAGCTTGAATAGTTTGTGTGATTAAAGCGTTAAATATCTTTCTATGATAATACAAAAATAACACTTAACAATTATGCCATATTTTTGTAAATTTAAATGCTGCATTATTAAGAAAAAAGGTTCGTGAGTGAAGGTATCAAATCACAAGAAATTTTATTTTAAGAAACCTCAAGAAATTTAAGGAACACAAGTACCAAAAATCTTTAAAACAAAAGAAAAACTATTTTCCCCACTCAGGAAAAAACAAATCCCGCAACAGAAATAATAATAATACTGCACTCAAAATAAATAAATAAATAAATAATAGTAATAACAAATAAATAAATATATAGAGGAAAGAAAGTGAATTGTATGCTGCATGGATGCCTCGTAACGTGTATTGTAATTATTATTTTTTTCTGAAGGGCAGAGATCATATACTCGAGTCTTCTGTAAAACTATATATATATATATATATATATATATGTGTTTGGTTTACGTATTTTTTAAACTCAATCATTTAAATTTTAATTTGATTATTAAGAATACTTCAAATACATGTTTGTTTTTCTCAAAAGTCGAATTATTTGAATATCAAGAACTCAAGTTTTTAGAATTTTTATCCCTTTTAAACTTTTGATACTCAGATATTTTTGCTACAGTAAAAACTAAAATTCTCTCTCCTATATTTGAGAAAAAAAATCATAATTTTTTTATTTGATATTCAATTGAGTTGATTCTTTTTTCACTGTATTTCTAATGAAGAGAGGAATTAATCAATATCTATATTGCATATTTTTTAAGATAATTAACATTAAGATTTTATTAGATTTATTAATAAATCTAAAACTATATTCAATATCTCACCAAACACAAATTTTAATTTTATTTAAAACTTAAATGCAATGCCAAACGTTAATTTAAATAACAATTTAAATTACTAACTTAAATTTTAATTCAAATTACATTAACTTAAATTAAATCACTAATTCAAATCTATATACTAAATGATTCTAAAAATACCAATAATTAGCCAGTGAGTGACAGACACGTGACAGTTAACACCCCACTTCCCATCCTTCGTTTTCATCCTTTCTTACTAATATTTTTATTTTTATAATTTCCATCTCAACTCACTTGTTCTGGTTCTTCAGAGCTCGCTCGGCTGTGGCACTGAGAGTGACACCTTTGCCATTTACAGCCTTTTTTTATTTTTCCTTCACTTCACGAGACAAGAACAGGTTCATTACTTTTGCAATAAAATATTCCTCACGTGCTCTTTCTTCTATATTTATAAAAGCAAAAAACAAAAGATTCATTTCTCTGTTCTATTTGAGTGCCGAGTCCGGTTCTCGAGAGAGAGCGGAGGAGAAAAGAAGAGAGAATCCCAAAATTTCTCTCTCCTTTTTCTCTCTCTTCTCCCTTCTCGATCTTTACGTTCTTCAGATTCGCCCCAGCAATGGCCGATGACGAACCTTCACTCACTCGCTGGTCCTTCATGGTGCGTATCTCTCTCCCTCGTCCTCTCTGTGTTTGGTTTCCGAGACAAAAAAATGTCGTTTGAATCTTGGATTTTCTGTTGAAATGTTGTTCTATAAAACTAGGAGCTTCTCTTTTTCTTACTTGTTAGATTTGCGGGCAAGAGATTTGGATTGTATGGTTTTTTGTTTTCTTGGCTAATGAGAGACGGGGACAGACGTTCAATTTCTTTGCCTTTTTTTGTTCTGTTTGGAAAGTTTGAGATTTGGACTTCTCTCTTTCGGTCGGTGATTGGAAAATTTTTGATGTATTGAATTAGATTATATTGCGTTATGAATCGTGGATTTATTTCAGCTATTATGTGTATTTCCAGGATTTTAAAATGTTTTATGATGCCAAGTTTGGTAGAAAGAGGTTGCCGGCATCGCAAAACGGCCATTCCACCGATCGATCGGCTGCGAGCAACAGGAGTTCTCCAGCCATGGTAGCGAATGGAAGCGCACATGTAAACACATCTGACTTGTCCATCTATGAGCAGTTTAACCGGGTAAGGCAGTAATGTATGTGTTTCATGATTTGGTCAATTGGTAATGCTGTAGGATATATAATGTTTGACTATAATTTAAAACTATTTGCTGTAGGGAAGGAGCTCGGCTCAGGCTGACGGTGCTTTATCTAATGGAAATGACCAAAAACCGTATGTTTATCTTGAATCTACAGATGTTTACCGTTTAAATGTTGCTACAAAGTTAGAAAGACAAGTTGTGAACTTTTGGCTTTTTTATTTTCCCGTGGCATCATACATCCTAACTTAAATTTTGGGAAAGTTTCTTTTGTTCCGTTTAGTGTGATATGGTGAAAATGTCAATCGTTTTACTGTGTTGAAACTTTAAATTAATAGAGTGTTTGGGAGAAGAGTTCAAACTGTGTTGAGTTTGAACAACATGCTATAGCATGTGAGAACTTTACACTGTAGCATGCTTTTGCTTTACGTGTAGTATGTGAGAGCTTTACACTATTTGTGGTTACAACTCTAGAGTTTCAGTCACTCTCCCAAACACCCTTTTAATATCACGGCATGTCCAACTTTGAAGAAAGTCTGTCTATGCTTGAAATTCAGCGTTGAAATGGTTCCAAGTGTCATTATTGACTCTGATCATGTTAGTCTATTGGTGTTATTAGTTGGATTATATTTACGGTGACTTTGATATGAGAGAGCTAGAACATTGGTGCATCGTTTGTGCTGTGGAATCATCAGTACTCTAATTTGTGCTGGTGAATCATCCTTTTAGTTCGGTGACTAGAGTCTCAAATGCGTCATACATGCTTAATTGGCGAACATTTATAGCAAAGGCCTGAACTTTTAGTTTTTGAATTTTGGTGATTGGCCTGGGAAAACCTATTGATAGCAGAGTTTGTATAGGACATCTTGACCTGTGAACCTAGATATGTGAAGCTATAACATGATACGAGCTTTGTTGAGAAATTATGTTGAATGAATAAGTCAAATTTTAAGGTAGTTGCTTCTATTTTACTTTAGATTCTGTCTTTTGTGATTACAAAGAAAATCCTTTGGAAAGAAGAATTTTTGTAGAATTTTTCTCATCATGTCAACCTAGTTTGGAAGTTGTAAGTGCACACATGGTTTGAAATTAGTTGAATCAGTGTATCTAAGCGAGTCTTAAGTGAACTGCCTGAAATTTCAAGGTCTCAGGATGCAGCAGAAAGTAATTTTGCGTTTATTTATGTTCCATTCTTTCCATTTTATATGTTTTAACCTGGTTTTTTCAGGTAGATTTGAGTGTTTTAAGACGCCAACAACTGGATTAATTTGAATCCATAGACTAACTTGACTGGTTCTTAGATATTGAATTTGCTTCCCAGATTATGCTGATGTCTCCTCTTTCTTAAAATAATTGGTGCTTTTTATGCTTATCTTTGCAGGAAAAAGTCTCTCCTTCCAGCTTTTGATTCTGCAGAAACACGTTCTTTAGCTGAGAGTTTATGTAGGTAATTTGTGCCAGAGTTTCACATGAGAAACTGCTACAGTGATTGAATAACCATTATTTGGTTAGTCAGGGATATGAAAATTGATTTGTTTAACTACGTCTTTATGTTTCTCTTGATGTTTGACATTTCATTGTGCAGGGACATAGTTCGGGACAGTCAAGATGTTACGTGGGAGAGCATCAAAGGTCTGGAGAATGCCAAACGCTTACTTAAAGAAGCAGTTGTCATGCCAATCAAATATCCCAAGTAGGTCTTGTTACTGAGCACACACCACTCTGTAAACCAGGATATCCTGATACTGAACTTGTTACTATTGTTATGCTTGTTACCACAAAGAATGATGGGTATAACTTTGCATTGAATTCCAAATCTAAAATAATGTTTATTTGTGATTGAAATTTGTATCCATTCTTTTATTGTCCAATTCATGATCACTTATGAAGCATGATTTGAGTATCTGTTTATGATCTTTATATGCTTCACATATTATTATATGCACAATTGAAAATCTAAAATGCACATATACTGATTTTCTTAAGGAAAATTCTTAGCTTTTAATTTGTCTACTGAAATTTAGTAGCATGTAAGAAATTGTTGTGTCGTAAATTCCAAGTCTGAAGCAATATCATTCTGCAAGTGTGCCTGATTTTTCCTTTTCCCTAGGTACTTTACTGGTCTTCTATCACCATGGAAAGGTATTCTACTTTTTGGCCCTCCAGGAACTGGAAAGGTTTGTACGCTCATTTAAGAGTTATCATTCCCGTGTTTAAATTTCTGTGCTTTAGTAATGAATGTTGTTTTTATATTGCTTTTACTTGTTGTCAGTTATCCTCTTCCTGGTTAATTTTTTTAAATGTGCTTTTGGGCGGTGAGTGTTTATCTGATTTCGGCTTCTCTTGCAAGTGTAAAACGTTGCTTTGATCCAAATAAGATGAGTTGAAGAAAAGGTTTGAATGTTGATATTGAAAAATACAAAAAAAGTATGCCATACATGTTAACTAGTAGTTTTCCATTTTTTTTTCCCTGGAAATTGACTTGATCAGGAAGTTGCAATCTCTTTGTCCAACGGTTAATCACACCCATTTCCATTTGTAACCAATTCTTAGCATGGTTATTCTATATTCCATGATAGAAATATACGTAGGTCGATAAACACAGTGACTATCATTGACTATAGATAATCGAGATTCGACAGCATTAGTATATAGCTGTTCTGGACAATGAACCAATAACCTTATCCCCCAAAGTTTTACATCGGCTGTTCAATTGTAATTTTTATGTGACAGTGCCCGCTACAATGTAAAATTTTTTAAGGACATTATCTATCTTCTTTCAACCATTGGTGTAAAGATTGTTTCTGTATGTTGGCCTTGCCAAAATCAACTTCTGTGCAATATGGAATCTGTCCATGCACCTAGGTTCTTTTTCACTGTATGACGTGAGAAAAGAAATTGCATGTGAAGGGAAAATCATTTCTTATGTATCTAAGGAATCTTATCTTTTTCTTTGACACTAGACAACAAATTAATTTATTATTATTATTTTTTTTTAGACAATGCTTGCAAAGGCTGTTGCAACAGAGTGCAAGACCACCTTTTTTAATATTTCAGCATCATCTGTTGTTAGTAAATGGCGAGGTATGTCACAGAATTAATTCTTTCTTTTTCTCCTTTCTAAATCTTGGAAAGGATCATTAAGTTTCTTTGTTGATATGAACTACTGATTCTATTTTTCTCTTTCAAAATTTTCAATTTGCATTCGTATTTTGTGTTCCGGGTCCAAAAAGAAAATGGCTGATGATTTAATATCGACAACCTATTTTTATCACATTTCATACATACCCACTCATATGCTTAATCAAACATCATGACTTATCTTAAAAAAATCATATGGTCACGATTTTGGGTCTGCATTACATTGCAGGTGATTCAGAGAAGTTAGTGAAGGTGTTATTTGAGTTGGCAAGGCATCATGCACCATCAACCATATTTATTGATGAAATTGATGCAATCATTAGTCAACGTGGTGAAGCACGCAGCGAACATGAAGCTAGTAGGCGTTTGAAGACTGAGCTTTTCATACAGGTGATGCTTTTTCTTATTCCGCATTGCTACTACTTTTCTTGCCTATTGTTTTGTGATATAGACACGGTGCCTATCTTATTTTATGCACTGTAAGGCATTACTCAATTTTTTCATTCATCATAAGTAGTATACTCATAAAATATACTTCGCTCTCTATTTTGTCGGATAGGGTAACTGATGCTCTGGGAAAAGTTGTCAGAGGCGTTTATGTTTAAAGAATTGAAATTTCTTCAATTTTTTTTCTTTCCAGTTTTGTAGTATACCTATATTACTTTTTGTCTTCCAAGGCGTGCGTTGAGTATCGATATCCCATACAACGCTCTTGTTTATTATATTAACACCTTGACGATGTTGTGTTATATATATTAGTCTGTAGGACATTAACTGTCCTTTCACAAAAATTGACAAACTTGGATTAAATTACAGATGGATGGTTTGACTCGGACAGATGAACTTGTTTTTGTTTTAGCAGCGACAAATCTTCCCTGGGAACTGGATGCAGCTATGCTCCGTCGCCTTGAAAAGCGTGTATCCTTTCAATTTTCTTAATATGTATGTTACCAATGCAGTATATTGGGAGAATATGCTATGAAATTGGTTGATGCTATTATATGATAAATAACATTAGACACCAAGGGAAAACCATATGAAAAGCGTAAAAGCTTTGTTATGCCCATACCGTAGTGGTTTTTTATTCCCATCAAGAATGGTGCTTTAGTTCACTGTTCTTACTTTTAGACTTTAGTTGGGTTGTCAAGGATTTTACTTTGCAAAATACAAACATATTTGTTTTTAGAAGAATGGTTACAGTTCGCTCTGTGGTTAGGCATGGATAACCTATATCTTGTACTACGTTATCTTTTATCTTTGAACTCTTGTCTGTCAGTTTTCGAGTGAATACTAGGTGTCTTAGCTCTTAGTCTAATGGCAATTCTCTTTGTGAGAGCAACGACTGTCTTTACTTCCAGTTATTTTTCAACTGATTTGTTCTCAATAACCACTACAAATAGATCCTAGTGCCTCTGCCGGAGCCTGAAGCGAGAAGAGCCATGGTCAAGGAACTTCTCCTATCACAGCCCAGTGAAGGGAAGCTTCCATATGATTTATTGGTAGAAAGAACCGAAGGTTACTCGGGTTCAGATATCCGGTTATTGTGCAAAGAGGCTGCCATGCAGCCATTGAGACGGCTGATGTCAATCCTTGAACAGAAGCGTGAGATTGTGCCCGAGGATGGTATGTGACTCCTAAATTCAAAACTTCTTATCATAATAGAGAGTACGAGTTTTAAAAATGTCTTAAAATCTTACCAATCTTTCACTCTGAAAGGGAGAAATGTAAAGAAAATGGACCCGAATTCAATTTCCCTTCATTCCTCACACAAATGGAGAGGTTTGTTGTACATATACAGCCAGATGATCAAGGATGGCTGTTAGTAGATGTATAATTCAAGCTCGGGCTCACAAAGCGAGTTTAACGGATTTCCGGATATCACAAAGGAAAAATAAAAAAAAATAAATAGCGTAATCTCTCCATGTGGATAAGAGGTCTGACATGATACCTTTTGGGCTTTTAAAACTTAAAAGGAAGTGGAGGCGTTTATAAGAGTTCCCCCAAAGGAATTGAATGTCACATCTCATTATGAACTTTGTGCTCCATTACAGCTGTGATCTAATAGAATGTCAATACTTTTTTTTTTTTTTGTTAAAATAATAGAATGTCATAGTTGTTAAACTAACTTGTCTTCTCAAATTTGGAGAGATACGAAGACTAGTTTTAATTTTCTCCTGCAGATTTAATCATTTAAACTAATCTTCATAATTAATACTCGTTTGTTGCTTGCAGAACTGCCAAAGGTCGGACCAATCACACATGAAGATATAGAGACGGCGCTTAAGAACACGAGGCCATCTGCTCATCTTCATGCTCACCGCTATGAAAAGTTCAACGCCGACTATGGTAGTCAAATACTCCAATGAAGGCACATAGCCACATTTCTCTGTTTGTTTTCTGGGTGTGGGGGGACAGTCTGTAGTGTTCAATTTCATGTCTAATTATCCATTAGGTTGTTTTTGGGTGTGGAAACAAGAGTTGGTTTATTCTTTTTTTTTTTTCTTTTTCTTTTTAAGGCAATAGTTTCACTTAAAGTTAAAACTAGGTTGTATTTTTGTTAGGGTTATTTACCTTTTTATATTCTGTATTTTAGGTTTATTCAAATACTATATCTTTGATTTTAGATATCATTGAATTTATACTTTTATATTAGATTTAATACACAAATTTATATCATTTTCTAATCAATATTTAAAATTAATATAAAAAAAATTGGCTAAAATACTTTTAAATTGAAAAATAAGAGAACTTTACACATTTGAAAAAACTTTATAATAAGATTTTTAGCTTCAAAAATGTATATAATATCTTCAAAAGAGGTGTTTTATATGTTTTTATTTTTTTTCTTTTTATTTTTGAAAAGTTTAAATTTTTCTCTATTTTACTTGAAGATAACTTGATTATTTTTAAGATTAAAATTAACTATTGATTAAAATAAAGTATAAATTAATGTATTAAATATACATTTAATGAGGTTAAAAACTAAAAGTATAAGTTTTAAATTAAGAAAACAAATGCCTGGACATAAAGGAGAATCTCCTCAGGAATTTACTTCAGGGCTTATAAGATATTACCCCATGTTTCCATTTATTTTTAGCACCATCCATCTTATAAATGGAAGTTAGTAGTCACCGTCTCAGCTTTTTGAGTGCTTAGTCAAAGTCTCATAAACCATTTTTCATAGAATCCAAGAATCTTATTAAATTTGAAGAAAAATTATACAAGTGTAATAGAGATTGCAACTCCAATAAGTCATGCTTCTCAACTGAGAAGTAAACCTTTTAATATAAGCAAATAAAAAAAAATCTACTTTTTAAAAGTCTACAACTACTTCAAAGACCGAATGAAAGATGGAAAAGAAAAAAAAAGAAAAAAAGCATGGAGTGAGAAATACGACTCCGACCAAGCAACCATAAATTTGCGTGCGTAACTTCCGCCCAAATAATGGACAATATCAAAATTATCCGAGAGCATTATGTATCTTATAAGATGAAAAGTAGGATTCTATGATTCGACTCTCTTTTATACATGTCACTCCTCTTCTTAATGAGTTATTAAAAAGATTCCTACTTTAAAGGAAGGCAGTCTCATCTCTAATTAATGAGTTGTAGAAAAATATTCCTGCTCTAAAACTAGGCAGCCGTCTCGACATAAATTTACGATGAGTTGTCCAATACTTCTGTAAACTAGACTTCGTCTGTGCTCATCTAAGGAGGTTACTTCTCAATTGAGAGAGGAAGCCTGTTAATTAAAGTGACCGAGTTTCGAGCAGTACAGGCTGGCTATGGTCATAAACTATGCCAAGCAGTCCACGTCTTGCGCCTATTTGGAAACATAATATGAACAACGAGCTTGAACCTAAAAGACTAATTTTTCATAATTTATAAACCCAATTTGAAGCAATAAGTATAAATCAGTAACAGTATAAAATTTCACATTTTATAATATAAATTAAAAAGCTGATAGAGTATCAATCTCTCTCATTTTATAATTTTTCAATCAATTTTCACGATTCAAACCACTTTTCTTAATACCCTACAAGACAATACAAATTTTATGAAAAAAAACCATTGTTGTAGATTGATTTGAATAAAGCATTTTAGTTGAAACCATATTTTTAAACAATAGGCAATAAATTTCACCTGTGAACAGGCCTGAAAATTACGTGATGCACCTTACCCTTAACCAACAAAAAAAAAAAGAGGTGAAACACGGTCAAGTAGCCCAAGTTGGATTTGGCTTTCCTAATGAGAAGCTAACTAATTACGTGCTTATTATACTAGGACCGATAAACGAATCCATTTGAACAAAAATAATGGCTACTTTCTGCACTCAATAGTGAAAACCAACGGTATTTTACTATGTGCGCAAAGATTTCATGGCATGGTGATATCGGGTACCAAAATACAAGCTACTACAAAAAACTTGTTGCAATACATAAAACATAACACGGACAAGCGCAAGTACTGTAACGCAATGCTATTCCAACAATAACTAGCTGGAATCACTATTCGAGTTCAAAAAATTTCAGGTTTTCTCACGCTAGTTAAACCCCCTCAACGGGTCAGCCGTCTTTCCAGATCTTGCATCAGTCCACGCTTTTGCAATTGTTCGCTTCATTTCGTCATCACCTTCCTCGTACATATTCTGCACATTGCAAAATACATGAAATACATGGCTATTTAGCAATCCCAACAACAACAACAATAATAATAATAAAGCTTTACAAATTATGCATGGTTCACTTGCTCTATCCATACACACCTTCATCAAGTCCATGATCCCTGCCATGGGGTCTCGCTCCTTTTCCAAATTTGGCTTCAGCTGTAACATAAAAGCGATTATACAATTAGTTGACTGCAAAATCCCTATGAACTAAAGATTTACAGTTCGTTATCATGGATAAAAATAAGAATAATGCGGGGAGGTTTTGATTAATCGGACACCTCAAAAAATGTTGCATAATCTTTCCTTTAGTCTTGTTGTATCCGTTATTGTATAATGTAAATCAATAATTTGCCAAGTAAATCATTTTTAAAGAGCAAAGAAGTGATTTACCTGAATGATTGAACAATTAACTGGAGAAAATAGATTTTCAAAGGAAGAAACTATAAAGGGATCCAAAATTTTGACTATCTATGCATATACCCCTAGAATAAGTTAGGCTATCATAAATTCAGATCCCACACGAAGTCTTGAACATATTACCTTGTCTTCTTTGTAATGCAAGTCTAACCAGTTCCCCTTTGAAGCTTTAACTAGCGTGATCACAACCCTTGTAGGCTTAACTAGCACCTTACACTTCTCTGGTAGAATCTCCTTGTTCAGTTTTGGTATTGCACACCGGTAGTTCTTTCCATGGACATCATGTAATTTAATATCGATAGACATTGGTTTGAACTCGGCATCCATTTTGTCCTGGTCAACTCCCTCAAGAGAGATATACAACTGATAAAGAAGGACACTTCAATCAGACAACTTACAACACACTCCAAAACATGTCCACATTAAAATATAACTAGCACAATTTGCGTATCAACACAGCAATTAACATGTGGATCTGATGTTTAATCTCATTTTTCTCTAATGCTTCCATACTATAGAAAACACAACAATAAAATTTCACGATAAACAAGTAGTTCTTTTAAAACAAATTCTCACCTTGACTTTATCATTATCCTGCTCCCAGCTGAAAGATGAAAGTGTAGTGTAGTTCACTGCAGGAGTGGAGGGCACCTTAACCGCAGTCGAAATCGGAGTCGGTGGGGCTTGCGTTGCAGCTGAAGCAGCAGCCTCTTTTGACAACTGTTTTCAAAAGATTAATCAAATCATTTCAGTCTATTTTACATAGATAAGTCATTCCAAGCTTGCATCAACAGACAAATCTTCCAAATCTATTCTTTTCTAAAATCAATTAAAAAAAAAAATGAAATCTTGACTCTCCGGTTAAAAGTCATCCTTTTATTGGGATTTTCTTAAATTCCTATTTTTTCCCTTCATTTCTATTTTCTATTATCCAATTTACTAGACTTATGCAGAGCATTTTAGAATAAATCCACTACAACACAAATGACAAAAACAAACGAAACAATGATTTAATAGCAAGCCAGAGTATCAGAAATTTATAACGCAAATTACCAATACAAGCCTAAAACAAAACAAAACATTAACTAAAAACAACATTTCAAGAAAAAAAAATATTGGTTTCAACCTTTTCTAAGTCGCGAATCTCGGAGGAGATGAGATTGAGGACGCGAGGTCTCTTGGCGATGCTCTGCAAGTGGCGGAGCTCCTCCAAATCAAGTGCTAAATCCTCTGACATTTTTCTTCAGCGAGTGCTAATATATAAGAATCGTTGTTTTCTTAAGTATGGTGATTGAATTTGCCAATTTAGTGTGCTACTAAATTCGTGGATTCAGATTTGTGTGTGTGATGATATATATGTCAATAATTGTTGGAGACGATGGAGTGGAAAACCCTAGAACCCTCTGTCTAACCCTGCACAGGCAGAATGTTCTAGAGCATACGATTATTTTTGTGCTAAAGAAGAGCTGGAATTTAAGATTCAACCGGAGTAAAACACGTGTTTTTTTCCCAGATGGGTTCGGCACCGCTGGGCATGGCCCGTGGGCGAGTCAATGATACAATTGTCCCAATTATATTTATTAAATTAAAATATAACTTTAATTTGTAAAGTTTTTATAAATGTCTCATAATGATATTATTAAAATTATTTATATGTAATTATATAGTACAATATGTAATATCATTAAGATAATTACTACATCATTAAAGACATTTTTAAAATATTTTAAATATTGTATTAGATTTTAATTTCATAACAATAATTTAGACACATATTATAATTTTTTCCCTTTTTGTTTTCGTTTCAGAGTTAGTTAGTGGGTTTTTTACAAGATTGTTACAAAATTAAGGTGCGGGTTGACTTATGCTATTAATATATATATATATATATAATTATCACAGTCATATCATCATATTTAGTTTGCAAAACCAAATATACCTTTAAAATATTGGTTGATATCCACTGTAATAACAGTGGAGATGTAACAGTGGGCCGGGCCCTTGGTTTAGGCCGAGCCCGTCCTGCTACAATGATGGATTGGGTTGTGTCGGCCCGACATTGTTTAAGGCATGGCCCGGCCCATAAATACTAGTGGGATAGGATGGGTTGGGTCAACATATGTCGTCCCATAGGCCGGCCAGGCACAACCCATAGAAAATCATGGGTTAGGCAGGGCCAGGCTCGTCTAGGCCCATAATGGGCCAGCCCATCCCAGCCCATGTAAGGCCCATATAGGTCCATAATGGGCTAGCCCTCGAACGCTCATTGTGACCTAATTATATATATAATATAGATATATTTTTCCATGTTCATTCACTGATGAACATAGCAGAGTATGACTTTCTCCAATAAAAGGCCTCACACATCACATCATAGCATTTTTTTTTTTTTTTTTTGCGTTTAGGCATGCATTGCTTCTTCTAAGAAGCAAAATTGAGACAAGGCTTCACATATTATATTACAATAGGCTTAGCAAGCTCTTTTTCTTTTCTTTTCTTTTCTTTTCTTTTCATTTTTTTTATTTTTTTCCTTCTAGGCATACTTTGCCTTTGAAAAACAAAAGTAAGGTTTTGTCCTACTAGGTTTTACTTGAAAAAGTTTTTAATAAGGCAATCATAAATAAAATATCAATTTTTATATTTCTCTTGACTGTTCAAATTTTTATATTTATTAACTTGTTTAAAAATTTAAAAATAAAAATAAAAATAACAAATTAAAAATTGCATGCTTAGATGGGCTGGCCCATGGCCCATCTAAATCCATGATAAGTCGGCCTATTCAAGGCCCACGGCACGGCCCAGCCCAACACTACCCATGTAAAATTGGCCCACAAGCCGGGTCGGGCTAAAGTAATTATAATATAGGCCGGCCCAGCCTGGGCCACAAAATTCGGCTGGGCCCGTGGCTCACGTGGGGCTAAAGAGGGTCGACCCGTTCTTACATCACTAAATACCAATTAGTAGTCGACCACAATATAGGTGTCCAACCAAAATAGCGGCCGGTATCCACCCTAATACCAACTAATTGATCGGTATTCACCAAATACTGGGCAAAAATCACCATAACTGACGACAAACAGAATACAAAATCATATAAAATAAACAAACCATCATAAACATAGGAAACATTTAGAGCAAAAAATCGCAAAATATTTAGAGCAATCTCCATCATGTCGTCTATTCGTTGCCAAAGAAGGTGAGAAGATCGACCACCACGATCTCGCGAAAGACCCTTTCGCGATGGGTAAGGTGACGTTGATCTTCATGGCGCTGGCCAGAGAAGGAGGTCAAGTTTGGTTGTGGCAAAGAGTAAGCTGAAGATCCACTTCATAATGTTGATCCAAAAATTCAAAAAATCCATGAAGATCCACAATGGCGAGAAAGGAGAGCGACGCTTCAACGAGGAGATTCGGTAACGATTTTAT
>CAMOHE010045262.1:0-14859 GCA_946598075.1 Artocarpus hirsutus | reverse complement strand
TAGAGGCTTCTTTGTTGATAAGTTTTTCATGTAGTTCAGCAAAAGAAATTGGCGTGTCATGTGCATTGACAGCATCAATGATGGATTTGTACATATCATCGAGTCCTTCAAGAACCCGGTCTATAAGATCTTCATCATCAACCTGTTTTCCAAGAAGAGCAAGTTCATCCGCACGAGTTTTTATGGTCTGTATATATTCATTGATGGATTTGGTACCCTTGATGCAACGCTTTAGTTGCTCTTTCAATTGCTTAATGTGGCCACGGGACGGTTTGGCATACGTGTGAGCCAAGGTTTGCCAAGCTTCATGAGTAGTGGTGGTACGGGCAATAAGTGGTTGTAGAGGGACAGAGATTGCACCTAAAAGAGCACTGAAGATTAAACGATCTTGTCTTTTCCAGGTGAGATAGGCCGGATTTGGAGAGGGGACATTATTGGTAGTGATTGTCGATGGAGGTGGTGGAGAAGTGCCGTGAAGAAAGTGATGGAGGTCATAGCCTTCAAGGAGTGATTGTATTTGCAGGCTCCATGTAAGATAATTTGTGGAGGATAATTTGGTTATGTTGGAGAGATTGATGGTGAGGAGGGGATTCTGTAGGTCTTGGGTGTTGTGAATGATGACAGAGTCATTGGTTGTGGAAGAGGATGAATCAGAAGCCATTACGGTTCGAGAAAGAAGGAAGAATTTCTAGGTGGCTTTGTCGAAAAAAAAAAATTGAGGCCCAAGATGATTATGCTCTGGATACCATGTTAGAGAAAA
The DNA here is from genome assembly GCA_946598075.1 of Artocarpus hirsutus. Classification (NCBI taxonomy): domain Eukaryota; kingdom Viridiplantae; phylum Streptophyta; class Magnoliopsida; order Rosales; family Moraceae; genus Artocarpus; species Artocarpus hirsutus. Next base: position 14,099 of record CAMOHE010045262.1, on the reverse strand, counting down.
GAGATTGAGGAAATAATGACTTAGTATTTCTTATTGATTTGGGTAATATATATATACAGAGAATTAAACATTATGGTAAGTTATACAAAGGCACAAAGTTAGGGATCTATCCTAGAATTAGGAGATTATAACTAATTACTATCCTGCAATTAGGGGATTTCAACTAATTACAAAAATCTGAAAAATACAGGAAAATTTTTTGTGATTTATTCTCTAATATCATGAAAATCTTTTGTGATTTATTATCTAATATCATGAAAATCTTTTGTGATTAATTCTCTACTAATAATAGACAACTTACATTTGTCGCGTACTCATGACAAACCCTAGAAGGACCATCCTGCAGAACACGGTCACATTCAAAGCTGCCTTCGAAACGACGTCGACGTCTATTCTCTTCCGCTTTCTCCCTCTCCCTCTCAGCATCATCAAAGATCAGCGTTGAAGTTCCACGGCGAGAAGAACGAGTTGTCGCAATCCAAGAAGGACGCGAGTCTTGAATAATCGATCTCCGACGTTGGTGCAGGTTCTTGAATCGACGGCTCTGATTGTACTTCTCCCTCTTCCTGATCGTGTCGTTTTTGCTTGGAGTTCTCCGAGTACCATCGCTCCACTTTCTTTATTCTTTAAGCACAGCCAATAACTACACTTTATCTCTCACTGACTTACGCTCCAGATTCTTACCCCTGTTCCCACTATTTTTTCATTTATAAACAATGTAAAACTCACACATACTATAATAACAATAAAAAAAATTATTAATGTAAAATTTTTACATAATACGATAAAAATGGTTTAAATTAGTGGTTCCCACCACTCTTTCAAACACCCCGTTAATATTTCCCATGTCTAGTTAGTACTTAAAACCTAAAGAAATCTAGCAAATGATAATGCTCTCATCTAATCACCTACATTATAGGCCTTTTAACCTGGCCGAAATTGTACTAAGACAAGAATTAGGATTTTTTTAAGATTTTGTGCTCTAAAAAATTGATTAGGATTCACGTAAATAAATAAAAATAATATTAAAAAAACTTTGATGAGGATTCGGAGTACTAGTGAGTACTAATACTACTTGTTTCCCTCAAATATCATTTTAAAAACTTTTTTGAACGAAATAATATATTTTTAAAATTCAAATAATTTATGTATCCTTTATCAATATATTTATTTACTTACTGAGGGTAAATAATTTAAACTGCTATTTACTTCTTTCTTAAAAAAAGGGTCTTACGTTTGCCAGATGTTCAGAAATGATTGGGCAATTTTTTTTTTTTATCGAATACGTTTTTTTAAAGAATGGAGATTAATAGAAAAATCGGCATTTTTCTTGTTTTATAAAATTAATTTTTATTGATTTTGCTCTGTACATTTAATCGACAGAAAGTTCGCCACGTTTCAGAGCCTACAACGACCACATAAGCACCACCAGTTTGTGATTCTCTTACCCTGGATCGTAGGAAAAGACGAAAACGCACTTCGATTTAAGCGGTCAACATAATCAACGGTTGGTATTCTTTCTTAGTTATACACGTGTACGACAATATGAAGTAACAGCAACTTTTTCTCGTAAGACGGATTCACACAATTTCCTCCCTTCAATGCCGAGAAAAGATCGAGTGCACCTTGGCCACAATACATCCGACAACTTTTATCTCTCTCCCTCTCTCTCCTCAATTTTCAATTTTCGTTCGCCGCCGGCGGCGATTGGCCGGAAATTTTCCCTTCAGAAATCGGCTGTCGGTCTTCCAGTTAGGTTTCCATTCACTTTAGAAGGTAAAAAAATAATCGATTTCCCTTCTCCGGCAATTCTTTTTCTCTTCTACTGGCTTTCGCATTACTCGAGCTCTAAATTTTGCCTCAATTTTATCGTGAAATTCTTCAGTGATTGTCAAAAGAGTTACATTTTCCTGGAGATTGTTTGATTTTGCAGAGAAAATTTTGATGATTTTTATTAAATTTAATCCTGTTTTTCCTTTTGTCCGTACATTAAGGAAGAGTTTACGAGTTTTGAGGATCAAAAAGCAGAACAAAAGTCGGAGTGGAACCACAGATTGTTTTCAACCACTTGGAACTACAAAGGTGAAAAATGGTATGTTTTGACATTCTTCAATGATTGTGAAAGTCGTGAAATGAGATGTGGCTTATGACTAGTAAGAAATAAGAAAAGTAGTTCCATTTTTATTTTTATAGCAGCGTGCTGATACATTTTCTTGAATGGTGGGTAGAAAAAAGATATTGCCACATCGAGGAAACGAGAAATTGTGATTCAGTTGGAAAATTATGTTTAGGGTAGTCTAAAATTTATTGCTGAGAAAGTTCCAGAGTTACAAGTTTTAGCCGTTTCCATTTTATGGTTTTGAAATTTGGGTTTGGAATAAGTTGATTAATTTTTCATATAATATTCAATAATCGGATAACATGGTCCCAAAAAAAGTAAAAAAAAAAAAAAAAGATTCTTTTCATCTCTTTAGGGTGCTATTTCCTCATACTTTGCAAGTCGCTGGATCACATGTAGTCTGTCCAACCTGCTGGTGTTTAACAAGATTTTCTTAATGCAATTAATTGGTTGGTGTTCTCTGAGACAGAATTTTTGCATTCACTCGCTCCTCACCTTGGAATAAGTGGTTTGTAGGGTGGTGCAAGATTCATACTTAATGAATGAGCCTATGATCTGGGAACATGCAGTAATTAGTTTTAATAGCGAACTGATAGGATTTACATTGCTAGAAGTTAAGCCAGAAAAGAGCATTAAATCTCGTTTACCTAAAACCATTAACAACTTTATGAGATACATTATCTTTCGAGTTGCTAACACTAGTCTCTTCCCTATAGATATGGTGGTTATCTATATTCCCTCTCTATCTGTTCATATCTATGTGCTTATAATCTGTTATAAACTTTCCAGAATAAGGGATTTTGGATGGAAAAAAGCTCTGCACATGTAGATAATGGAGATGCAACATTGAGTAACACGGCAAGAATCAGACCCAAGAGGTCTCATCAATGGTTTGTGGATGCTTCTGAATCAGAGCTGTTCTCCAACAAGAAGCAAGTACTGCCGACTGTAAGCAGCAAGTTGAATTCAGGAATGTTATATGCTGGCGTCCCTTCTTGGGAGAACAGTTCTAGCCTTCAGACAGTCCCAAACCAATTCATGGACCGGTTATTCCGGAGTGAATCAACCACGTCCACGCACTTTGCTGAAAGAAACATATCTTCTCTTGGAGCAGATTATCTGAATGAAAGAAGAAAGGAAACTGACAACCAATTTGTAGAAGGTGTGCCTGTTGGGTTGTCTATGACTCATGATATTGTAGATGCTGAAACGCGTGTTAGTTATACAGGAGTTAGAAAAGTCAAGGTCAATCAGGTTAAGGACTGTGACAATGGCATGAATGTTCCCCGAGACCATGGTTCTAATAACAGTGACTTGACCGCTGGTCAGGCCTTTGACAGGGAGAATGAAACTAGTTTTGTTTCAATGGGCCAGACATATAACAAGGATCATGATGGTATGATGCTAATGGGTCAGACATACACCGCTAGTGATGCCCATATAAGATCATCCGTTCCAAATTATGGCGCAGGGGATGAGAATACAATTTCAATAGGCAACGCTTTCAGTAAAGGAGAGACCAATATAATTTCTTTTCGTGGGTTTCCCGATGAACAAGATATTATCCCTGTGGGTAGACCTGTTAGTAACTTCGATCAGTTTTATCATCAGAGTTCAGTAACATCAGAAACAGCTTCTGAGAAAGCATTTGATGCATCGAATGCAAATACTGTTTTAAACACTCATCATGTAGCTAAACCCAAAACTGAGTCAGTTTCCAAGAACAAACCAGAGTGTAAAACATCAAGGAAAGAGGCTCCAAATAGCTTCCCCTCGAACGTCAGAAGCTTGATATCAACTGGTATGCTTGATGGGGTTCCTGTCAAGTATGTTTCCTTGGCACGGCAGGTAAACTCCAACCGCTCCTTCCATTCCTCCGTTTAGCATTCCTGTTTAATTACTTATGGTTACATCACTACATGTGAAGGAGCTTCGTGGAATTATAAAAGGTTCTGGCTATCTCTGTGGGTGTCAATCATGTAATTTTTCAAAGGTAAGTCACCGTTGTTTTTCTGTTCTTGCAATTTGCTTGAAACATAATAACTGATCACAAGATTTATGTTAAGGTGCTCAATGCTTATGAGTTTGAGCGTCATGCTGACTCCAAGACAAAACATCCCAACAACCACATATACTTTGAGAACGGAAAGACAATCTATCAGATAGTGCAAGAATTAAGAAGCACCCCGGAGAGCTTATTGTTTGATGCAATCCAAACAGTCTTTGGTGCTCCTATTAACCAGAAATCTTTCCGCATTTGGAAAGGTATCCAAAATCTGTTTTTTAACCGTTGCCTTCTTTCATCCTTATATTCAATATGTTTTCAAGGTCGTTCTTTTCTTTTTGCCAATTGGCTGTAAGAGCTGTACTCATTCCGTGTTTTGTTTCATTCTTTTACTTCTTTTGTTCTGTCAGAATCATTTCAAGCAGCAACTCGGGAACTTCAGCGAATATACGGAAAAGAAGAAATGAACTCATAGAAGTGTGTTAACCTTTTAGCGAGTCAGAAATACTATTATCTGTTGTAGTCTTGTATGGACAGAAAAGATTGCTTAATGAAAATTGTGCAGTATTTTGGCTATAGATGGCAGCGGATGGACCTGTTATTTTGCTGCACACAGGTGTAAATCTTGAGATAGAGCGTGACTTGTTGTAAAGAGGTTTTCCTGTACATTTTAACTATGATATACCCATAAATATTATTAGCACGTCTTATGTTTGGTGTCTCTCCTGTCTTGAACAATACATACATTTGAATAAATGAGCACTATAAAGGTTCAATCCATCGCCTGGTTTCAGAAATTTATTGTCACATAAAATGTAGGGGGAGGGAGACGTCCTTTTATCTCATGGGGTTTGATAAAACAGAAGAAAAGAAGTGTTTGTTTTGCTTGGGATTTGATAGAAAAGAAGGGAAGAAGTAATTTTCTGGTTGGGTTCGATTGAGAAAAAGGGGAAGAAGTGATTTTTTTTTTTTTTTTTTTTTTGGGTATAATGCATCTTTAGTTTGGTTTCTTTGATACTGAAGATAATACATTAAGTTAACGCTATGGTCCAAGAATGATAAAAAATGGAGTTCTTGACAAATCCTTCACCTAGTTCATTCTCACCCTTTGACCTTTTCTACCGATCACCAACACTCTACCCCACCTCATCCTTCTACCAAATAGGGCTTGATTTATGTGAAGAAATTAAAATTTAAAACACAAGCTTCTCAACAAGTCCACTGAGATAGTTTTCTCTAATTAAGGTGCCAAAAAAGCGTGAGCATTTCCTAGAGAGTTTGGGCTTTAAAGTCGTGATCTCTGAGGTTTGGTCGGGCGCATAAAGTTTATTTGAGTGGAGGATTTTTTAAAAAATAAATAAATAATTTTTTCCTGGTGAAGAAAAGACAGTAAAAGACGGGAAAAAAGAAAAGAAATATCTTAGTGAATTAAAGCTCAATGAAGCGCTACCAAAGCTGCAAAGATATTAATAAAAAAAAAAGTAATATTGAAGAAAAACAGCTTTTTTCAAGACATGCACTACAAATTTAAACAATAAATTTATGCAATCTACGGATTCTAAGAAACAATTTAAAAATTTATAAACAAAACCAAAAAAGAAATAATCGCCACATTAAGAAAACTTCACTTGCCACAAAATATAACTCCCAGTCTCCCAAATAGTAAAAAACTATCTCACACACTAAAACAAGTTTTAAAAGAATGACAAGTAGATTACAATCATCCATCATATTGTCATACAGTTAGTTTTCTGTCCTCCTTTCCAAGACCAAATGTTCTTTCAAGGCACGCCCCTCTATTAAAATAATTTTGAGCCATTTTAAGAACCACAGCAAGCCGATTTTTGTACCGCTATACTAGACCCAGCCCCCTGGTCTGGTTGATTGATCTTGATTGTTGTAGGCTGTGATGTCGCAAATAATGAAACGCCGGGTTAAACAGATTAAAACCAATAGTCAGTAATAGAAAGTTTATATACACCTCAAGACCAAGGAAAATAAAAAAATACCTCAGCTTTGGAGTCTGTATCAGCCAGCCTTTGTTTTATATCTCTTGCTATTGAAAAGAAGACTTGTTCGACATTTAGATTGGTCTTTGCACTCTGCAATACAAAGTATTTAGGCATTCAGTGTTGCATCCCGGGCTCACGGAACCAGTTTGCACTAGCTTTACAGTTTACTTACAGTTTCAAAAAACTTGATTCCATACTCATCCGCAAGTGCTTGACCTTTGGAGGTGGGCACCGCCTAGAAGAAAGGTGGAATAAGATCAAATAATAGCAGAAACGAAACAAAAATTCCTAGCATGGTGATTCAGAATTGTCTAAACAACATGAAAGGTAGCCTACCCTTTTGCTTTCATCCATGTCAGCCTTGTTCCCTACCAGTATCTTGTTGACGTTATCAGAGGCATGCTGTTCAATGTTGCGAATCCAATTTCTAATATCTGAAATAGGAACGAGCAAGTTCAGTGCAAAAGCTACATGGGAAGAGAGAGATCGATGCCCTTAAGAAAAAGAGATAGAGATAGAGATTCATGCTGAAGGAATACATATATTTATCAAATCAGTCCAACCATCCATCTACTTCATCCAGACAAACAGTAATACGAAAACTTTGAAACGATAAATGAACATTGAGCAAAACAAAATCCAGTCTGAGAATAAAGGGATGAATGAAGGACCCTCGAAGAAAACATAGATATAATAAAAGAAGAGAGGAATGAGAATTACTATTAAATGATGATTCATCAGTTACGTCATAGACCAGCAATATCCCCATGGCCCCTCGATAATAAGCTGAAAAGTAGGGAAAATAAAATAATCAGAAAAACATTTCCACCTGAACTACAAAATTGCATATACTAAAAAATGCACCAATATAAAATAGTGAAGAAAAATTAAGTGGCATATCAATACGAGGATATCAAACATCTCAACAATCTTTTACTATGGGCTTAACTTAAAGAGTTTCAGCTAACTGCAAAGGGATTATTTCAATGAATATATCTAGCTCCTTTTATAATTAGTAATTTTATTTTTCAGTCCTAGTAGACAGAGATACAGACACCATGATGAAATCCGCTCATTCTTCCTCCAGGAAATATGTTTCCCAAAATGCCTCTCAAATAAAGGATTTACATGCTAACCAACCACCTACCATGACATCTCATGGAGTGCACCATTAGTAGACACTTCCTCAGTTAGAAGCTACTTGCTGGTAGAAATCCAGCACTAAAAACTAATAGGCTGCTTACTGTAATCGCTAATCCAAAGCCTTGCGTGCTCCTTCAGCAAGCTAGAGCATTGAAAGTTCCATTCCTCCTAGGACATCGTAGGCCAAGTATATTTTAGTGCAAGCATCTCCATTAAGTCACGAACCTAGAATAACCCAAAAAAAGAATTTGCCAACCTAGATTGATAGGCCAGCTGCTCATGGTAATTAGGCAAAAAAAGGCTCTTCTCCTTTAGGTTTATCTTTGGGAAACTTGGCCATTTTGGTTGGTTAGTGACTATTCAAATAGTCTATAACGGTTTCTGTGGCCCTTTTGTGGTCCATAAATTCTCTTGGCTTGGGTTCCAAACTTCCTATTACCATTGTGTTCACACTTCAAATGTCACCACAATCCAACCATCCGGTTCCCACAAATCTTGCACCCCAACCCATGATTCCATGGTCACTTTTTACAATCATTTATAATTGTCAACCACTTTGTTCACCAACACCTTCCCTCTCATTTGATATGGTTCAAAATGAAAGATATATCATGACTCGATAACTCCCAGCAGAGCGATTCAGGTATCAACGACAACAATAGTCCATTCTCGTATGTTATATATATAACCAAAGAATATCCATTCATCTGTTTTAAATTCAAGATTCAAATCAGAAAATTTACCAGTGGTAATAGTTCGAAACCGCTCTTGACCAGCTGTGTCCCAAATTTGGAGCTTAATCCGTTTTCCATCAAGTTCAATGGTCCTTATCTTAAAATCAATGCTACACAAGAAGAATACGATGTCATGGGCCTCTCTTAATTTTGCAGGAAGGAAAAAAACGATCTTGTAACTCAAAACTTTAGAGATGAATACCCAATGGTTGTGATGAAACTGGTGGTGAAGGACCCATCTGAGAAACGCAAAAGGAGGCAACTCTTACCAACACCTGCAAGATAAACAAATAATTAACAAGACGGGTATACCTGGTCCAAAACCACATTTAAGTGTCTAAACTAGTTGTTCTATTGAAGAAAATAATTTTTGGAACATAGAAGGAGGAACCTTTATTCCCACAATCATAGACGGCAAGTTCCTCCATTTCTAGAGGGTTTTTGTTTTTTCAATTACATAGCTAGATATGAATTTATTCATGCCAGGAAACCCTCTAAAAAGACAAATTATACTCCATCACTTGAACCCCATGTACAAAATTCAACAGAAAATCTAATAGATAAAAGGATATAAATTTAGTTCTTGTTAAGGCAAAATTTTAGTCGTCCTAGAAGAGAAGAGTGCGTAATGTCAAAAATGAGTACCTAAAAACACAAGAATGAACACATAAACAATTCTAAAATGTCACAACTCTTCTAGCCTTGCTACCAGAAAGGGTCAAAGAAGTATGAAAACAGATAAAGTCCAAGAATATCAAACAAAATAATTCATGTAGCCATCCATAACAAAAGAAAACTGGCTTTTACGTTAACAATCCAGTCACAGTCAACACACAAAGAAAAGCTTACTTCATGAGAACATGGGTGAAACCTTAAAATGAGTCCCATAAGCGAATGGTGATAGCAGATACAAACCTTTTCCCCTAAAAATAAGGCTAACAATTTACAGAAGCAAACATATGAGGCCTAATTTGATAGGTCTAAAACAAACACACAACTTGAATTTAGTCACCAAGATATTGAACTTCACAACGGATACATCAAAAGCTAAGGAGCGCAGAAGAAAAAACTAAATAGAAAATAGCCTCACGTTAAGAACATCAAACAGCAATTTCAATCAGTTAATGCAAATCTATGTCAAATGTTCAACATCCACAACTCTATAATAGCTTAAGTCATGTACTAGGCTAAAGCAACTGAACCAATGCATGTATATTTTCCCTTTTTCAAACCTAAAATTAACAAATCTCAACCGAAAACGAAAAAAAAAAAAAAAAAGAAAGAAAGAAACAGCACAAACTCATCCCTCTCGCGATCTCAAAACCGAAATGCTGCAATTCAAGCTAATGGAGTAATAATACATTCATACAAGTATGTTGAGAGATGTGATTTAAACCAAATCACGCTCCGGTTATGGAAACCAAAACGAGAAGAAAAGTAAAGTACAAGGTCAGATTCAGGAAAAGGTACCGCTGTCGCCGATCAGTAGAAGCTTGATAAGATAATCGTAATCGGCTCTAGCCCTCGCCGGTGGAGCAGCCATTACTCAATCTGGTTTTCTCAACAAATTACCCCAAATACAAATCGTGTGTATATATTTTCTCTGCGAAAAGCCAAACATCCACACATCAAATCCACATGCACAGGAATTACAGACCAAACACCATTACAGAAAGAAATAAATACCAGATCGGACAATAATAGGTAGAAACAAAGAGTTTTAGAGAGAGAGAGCAAACATCCTGCAAATTAGAAGCTGAAGTCCATAGAGATTTAAAGAGAGACAAGAACAAATACGAGAAGGAGAAGAAGAAGAAGAAGAAGAAAAACCTCTGACTATCTTGAACCGGTGGCGTACTGAGCACAGCCCCAAACTCCCTCTCCGGCTACGGCCTTGGCCCTCTTCCACCACAGTGTGCGCCGATCGTTATCCTGCGCACGCTAGCAACACCAAGGAGACAACCGAGATTGGGCGGTGACTCCAGTGCTATTAAGAATCCAAATCCAGGCAACGATTTTCCGACACGTGGCGAAATGTTTTCCTTTCTCGCGTTTCTATTTGCAAAGGAAGGAGAGTACAGTGGACACTCTTTTAGGGGATCCCAGCTCTGGGCCCCTCAGCTGGCATCCGAATCATGAGCTAACAGGGCTTTCTGTCAAAGAGGCTCGTCAAGGTACAACTGTCATCTGAGTATTGATTATGCAGGTGGGCAACGCAAAGAAAAGGGCAAGTTAAAAACATGATTGATTGCGCAATTAATCCAATATTGTATTCACAAAAACATTCACACACGTGTATACATATGTAGAGGCTTGTTTTAAATATTTTTTATATTTAATGAAGTTAAATTTAGATTTAAATATTAAAAAAAATTAATATATTTTTATTTTTTAAAAAATTTAAATTTTTAAGTATTAAAAATTTAAGTGTTTAGAGTTTTGATTTTTTAAAATTTTTAAAGCTTAGATATTTTTACTATAGTAAAAATTAAAATTTTCTCTCCTTTATTTGAGGAAAAAGTTATAACTTCTTTATTTAATATCTAATTGAAATAATTTTTTTTATTATATTTCTAGTGAAAGGAGGAAAAAAATAAGATCTATATTGCCTATTTTTTAGGATTATTAACGTTAAGATTTTATTAAATTTGTTAAGTCAAAAACTCCTTTCACAGCCTCTCCAAACACAAATTTTAATTTTATTCTACACTCAGATTGAAACTTAAATGCACCTTCAAATGTCAATTCAGATAATAATTCAAATCACTAACTCAAATCAAATCACAAATTCAAATCAATTTATTAAACGAACCCTATATATAAACGTGTTAAAAGTTATGTTTTGGATCTCTGGAAAAACTTGTTATTTTAACTATTGTATTAATGTTATACTAATTTAATTTAGAACTTGAAACAATTTTATGTTAGCCATAAAAATTTAACATAATCAAGCACAAACTAAACTATTAAAAATGAATTTAACGATTAAAATAATAAAACCTACTAATAAAATCTAAATATTTATTTTATATTATGAGCTTATATTATCTGCATATGTATATGTAGAAGTGTCATTTGTGTGACAGTGTGAGCTTAACGTAATCATTTACCCAAGGTTTGTTAACGCGGGAGGACCCTACAATGCATGGATCGTGCTTTGTGGGACAAGAACAAGAGGATGGCACAAGCGAAGCTATCATAAAGTGACAGAGTATGAATAACAGATTAATATCGCCGGGTATGTGAGAAATCTAGCAAAATTGTAAATGAACGTAAAAAAAGAATTTATAATGCTGTGGTCTTCTAACTTTGACCTTGTTTTGCCACCACTCCGTTTTGATGTATGTCGGGGAAAAGACCGCCAGAAAGAAGGACTTGTTGGCTGAGTCTTCGGGTTTATAAGCCAGTCAATTGAGAGTTAGAAGACCTGTTCATTTTTTTTTTTTCTTTTTTAAAGAAAACTATCTAGCTTGTGCACATGCAAAGCAAAACAACATGCAACTGCAAGTCTTTTTTTCAAACAAAAAAAAAAAAAATTTGTCCATGCAAAGAACGAGTCTCCCTCTGTTTTATTTTTCGTTTTGTATTTAAGTTCATAATATGATGGTTACTATATTAGATGTGACATTGTTAATGATTGTGATTTGTGAAAAGGAAGCTATTGACCGTTTCAGATTGTCTTTGGTCAAATAAATCATGGAGTATGCATAACACAACATCTAGCAAAAGAACACATTAGTAAATTGATAAATTTTGAAGGAATATATATATATATATATATATATAGTGAGACTAAGAGGGCCTTGCAACTATCAACGGTATAAAACAAAAATATATTACATTATAAATCTCCTACATATTATAACATTTATAATTCTAACTCACAATTTCAACTATATTTTCACACACCCTCTCGACCTATAATTTAGGCTTCAATATAAATGTTTGTAAGTCAATTTCTACTTTGAGAGCCATTTGGGAGGATTCAAAATGCTGTCACAAGTTATCACTTTGCTGTACCTTTCATTCAACCCTTTCAGTTTACCTCATCAATCATGGCCGTCTTTGAAAGTTCACTCAAAATGTGACCATGGACAAAGCTAGTAAAAGACCGTAAAAGCAACATTTCCGCCTAACTAACGCAGTCCTTTGCATCTATAAAGCTTGAGAAAGACCTAAACAAGTCTCTAATTAACTTGGTAAAAGTTTCAAGCAAAGAATATGGACAATTGGTCGATAGCCATCGCTTCTTGCTCTGCTAACAGTCTGAAAGTACCGGCCAAGCATAAATGCTTTACCACCACATTACACAGCTTGACTCTTTTAAGAAAGCGCTTCCCCTGGAAGATGCACAACTACATACGTCTGAAATCGGCCTAGGAACGCAGTCATATTTTAGTTCAAATTTTATTAGAAAAAACACTAAGAATTTTGATTAAGTTTTAACTCTCTTCTTAAACGCCATAAATTATAGTTTCTGTTTTTTTTGTTTTGGATTTCTTTTTTTTTTTTTTTGGATTCGGTTTTTGCTTCCTTATGTCATAGTGAATGTGTGTATTTTATGGCAGTGACATCCTAATTCCCATTCATCAGCACAAAGAGGATCGATAAAGATTGCGTTTTGTCATTGGATTGACATTTTAATTATACACACGTGTTAAATCTCCATAATGGTTATTTGCTGGCATATTGATAATCTAGGTAGAGTGCACATAATTCTCTTTTATGGATTGGACTGCTATGGTGGTGGTGGTTCTCTAAGAATATTCCTCATTCAGTCATATTTTAATCTTTGGATTTTCACCAATAAACAAATTATAATAAAGATTTCTCAAAAGGGCGAAGACCCTTTTCTTTTATCAATTGCACAAACGCCAACATGTTTGAACAAAACTAGAAGGAGATTTTATAAGTGGCTCACAGCTTCAGATAAACATATAACAAATTTCAGGCTAGCTCGTATGTCTATTGTACGGCTCTTTTACCTGTAAAGGAAAAATCCCATGAAAGAAAACTCTACTTTTGTCAAAGAGTGGCAAATTATTGCTAAGTTTCAATTTGGAGTTTTGGACTGGTAAATATATAAAAGAAACATGATTGGTGGATACAGAAAGACAATCCAACTTTCCTGATCTTTTTTCCTTGAGGACATGATTGGTGCATTTTGATAGAATGGATTGAACCAAAATTCTACAAGATCGTTCATGTCAAATTATTGAGAAGAATCACACTAAATTGCAGAAGCGTACCTGAATTCATGATCACTGAATAAACTTGGGTTATTGTCTTCCAATCCAATACGTACTTCTTATGAAACTTCAAGGAAGATGGGATTTCTAGAGAAACAGGAAGAATGAAATGTACATATGAATTGGGGACCATAACCAGCATAAATAACTTTTGTTATTTTAGTGTATTTTCAGTTTCGCCCATCATAAAATCTGAAAGTTATAAATTGGTATCTACACATATAATATTTATAAAATAACCCATACATTATTTTAATACCCAATAAAGCCTTTTAACTTTATCTTAATTATATCACTTTAATTTAGGCTTTATTTTAAGATAGCATTAAATAACACATTTAATTACATATGTGTGCTCACATGAAAAATTATTTTCTAACAATCTCCCACTTTGGTCACATATGTATCTTTATAAAAATGTGTTAACTTTAGTGAGCTCAACCTTTACTATCATACATAAGGGTATTCCTGAACAATCTCGTACATTGATCATACCAACATAGAACCAAAGCAGCCTTCATCACAAATGTAACGTGACTAGACCCATCAATGATTACGTATATCGATATAACCAAATGACATAGATCAAGTATGGATGTGTAGCATGGAAATTACATGCAATGTGATATAAACATGTCTATTTCCAAGTGGTCCTATCTTATACCTGAATGAGATCAAAACTGTACCAAAATCAGAGTGTAAACAAACTGTATTCTTTATTTATGCAGAAAACATATACAAACACACAATGTCTATATACAAAGAAAATTAGCATTCAAATACAAACTCCTACTAAAACTGCATATCATCAAATAACTGAACACCCATATGAGCAGT
>CAMOHE010045261.1:1234-29764 GCA_946598075.1 Artocarpus hirsutus | reverse complement strand
CACGTCATACTAGATTAACAAAGTGCTCAAAATAGCTCAAGTGTAAACTGATATTGTAAATACAAATTAATATTTAATTATACAACAATTATTGTATGTAATTAGGGCCTTGATGTAATGGATAACATACAGGATTGGCCATCTCGTAGAAAATTGAAATTGCAAGAGAATTTATTTTTAGAAAATACCAAATTTTCATGATGGTTTTTCGCAAAAACCGTCATGGAAGATCAGTCTTCCACGACGGTTTTCCACGAAAATCGTCGTGGTATCTAAGGATACCACGACGGTTTTGCACAAAAACCATCATGGAAAATTACAGTTCAACTTGCCACGCGCGCCAATTAATAATCTATTCTACGACGGTAAAAAACCATCGTGAAAAGTCGATCATATTCTACGACAGAGGTTTCCACGACGGTTTTTTGACCGTCGTGGAATTTTTCCACGACGGTTATAAACCGTCGTGGAATCCGTATTTTGTACTAGTGAGGATGCGAATAAGTTGGAAGCATGTTTGGAAGTTTGTGTGTTTGTAGGATATCCAAAAGGGACTAAAGAGGGTTATTTCTATAACCCAGTCATAGTTTCAACTAATACAACTCTCCTTGAGGATAGTCACATAGACAACTTTAAGCCTCGAAGTAAAGTGGTGCTTGAAGAGTTAAGGAGTGGTCTGATCACTCCAGGGTTTTGGTAAAAACCACTCCAATCGGTGTAGAAAAACCAAACAAACCCAAACAACAACATAAGGGGCTTTGGTATAGTGGGAGGATCGGGCGTCAACCCGAGAGGTATATGTTCAATGGTGAGGCCTTCTTAGCAGAACCAGACATGACAGGGATCCTTGCACTTACGCAAAGGCTATGGAGGATGTTGATTTGAAACTCTAGACAGAAGCCATGAACATAGAGATAAAGACTATGAAGACTAATTGGGTCTAGGAGCTTGTGGATCTTCTCAAAGGAGTAAAACCCATAGAGTGTAAGTGGATCTACAAGAGGAAAGGAGGAGTGGATGAAAAGGTTGAAACCTTTAAGGCTAGACTGGTAGCTAAAGGTTACATGCAAAAGGAAGGAATCAATTATGAGGAAACCTTTTTGCCTGTAGCCATGCTTAAGTTCATTCGATTTCTCTTGTGCATAGCTGCCGCACTCAACTATGAGATTTGGCATATGGATGTCAAGACGGCTTTTCTTAATGGCTATCTTGATGAGTTTATTTATATGGAGCAACTAGACGGGTTCAAGTCAAGGGTCAGGAGAGTAAGGTTTGTAAAATGCTAAAGTCAATATGTGAAATTAAGCAGGCTTCCCATTCATGGAAGATAAGATTTGATCAAGTAATCAAGACTTATAGGTTTGCACAAAATGTGGACAAACCATGTGTGTACAAACACATTAAGGATAGAAAGGTGATTTTTCTATTGCTCCATGTAGATGACATTCTGCTAATTGGCAATGATGTTGGGGCATTGTCATCGGTCAAATTATGGTTGACCAAGCAATTTGACATGGACTTAGGTGAGGCTATTGTTGTTCTCAGTATCTAGATTTTTTTGGTAAGAAGAATAGAATGATAGCTTTGTCCCAGGCTAGTTATATAGATAAAATTCCTAGGAGGTTTGTAATACAGGATTCCAAGAAAGGTGGGCAACCATCTGGGTCTGGAATTACTCTTTCTAAGAAAGACTCTCTGAATTTTGACGAGGAAAGATAATACATGAAGAAGGTGCCTTATGCTTCAGCAGTGGGTAGTCTCATGTATGCAATGCTTTGCACACGAACAAATATCTGTTATGTGGTTAGGACTATAAGTCGATTTTAGGTAGATCTGGGACCGAGCTACGGGGTTACAGTCAAGCATATGCTTGTGTATTCGGGTGAGGACTTAACTCCTCTAGGATACACTGATTCAAATTTCCAATCCTGTCTAGATTCTAGGAGATCGACTTCAGATTTTGTGTTTACTTTGGGTGGCGGTGCCATCAGTTGGAGAAGTGTGAAGCAAGATTGCACTTCGGATTCAATGATGGAGGTTGAATATGTGGCAGCTAGTGATGCTTTGAAAGAAGCAGTGTGGCTTCATAAGTTTCTTGCGGATCTTGAGGTAGTTCCTAGTATGTATAAGGCAGTATCACTATACTGTGATAACAATGTAGTGGTAGCTAATGCTAAGGAACCAAGATTTCAGAAGAAGAGTAAGCATATTGATCAAAAGTATCATGTGATAAAGGACTTCGTAGAAGGCGAGCATGTCGCTGTGTGCAAAATCACGTCAGAAGACAATTTAGTTGATCCATTCACAAAGACACTTGCTGGGAGAGACTTTGAGAGGCATGTGGATGGTATAGAGATGCGAGATTTGTCATATTTACTCACTAAGTACAAGTGGGAGATTGTTGGACATGCATGTCCTAAGGAGTAAAAATGTAATATGTTTTTGGAGATATTTTTATTAATAAAGAATTTATTTATTATTTATATACCAAATCATATCCTCTTTACGTTTATATTTGTTGAATGTATGATAAGCAAACAAAAGTCAAAGACTATTGATCTAAACCTTTAAGAATTTGGCATAAGATCCGTAATCGAGGGAATAAAGTTAGGCGCTTTATTCATGTAAAGATTGTTATGTTGTCTATATCCTTAACGAAAGATGGTTTGTCTTGACTATCAAAGGTGACTCCGTGAATAGAAACATTGACATATTGTCATAGGTGACGATGTGTTGGATCGGGACATAAAGTGAATTGATTTGGATTAATAATTATGTCTCAACAAATTGATTAACTTTAGACAATCATTTGTGTTGTATCTTAATCCTGAGATGAATAGTGGGCTCGTTTTCTTGACTTGTGTCTTTGATGTACCAAAGGGTGACATCCACATTTTATTAGTGGTATGCATGCCGATACATTGGAGGCATGACTCTTGATAGCGTAGACCTATTATTCATAGATATGAAATCTATAGCTCCTCTTCAAGAGTTGTTGATATCCTCTTATATGCATTATCCTGTAGTTGGAAAACTAGAGCGCTTAACCATTTGGATACATAGGTGTAACCGAATGGTATACCATCTTTGGATGGTAAGTTTTCTGATGGTAAGATAATGGAACACAAGAGAAAAATAATCAAGAAGTAAGACATAACTTGTCTTTAAGCCGATTATGGATAATTATGGGGATACAATACATTATGATATGTCATAGAGGCTTAGCTATACAGGCTTCGTAATTCTATATAGTTTGAGAGTGCAGCTCTAAGCTTTTAGTGGAGTAGCGTTAGAGTTGATAATTATGAAATGTATATCTAGGATATTGGGTTTCATAATTATCGGGAGCTTGAACTATATAGGTCCATCATGTCCCATTTGCTAGCTCATAAAGATCCTGTAACAATATGGTGTGTTCTTCCAATAATTGGTGACTTGTGTCATATTATCAGATTGGGTGAAAATTCGATAGAATCAGATAATTTATATCTGTTTATCAGTTGAATTAATTTTTTAAAAATTAAATCATGATAAACTTGTTGAATTATCAGGATCAGATAATTCATGTCTATTTATCGGTTGGATTAATTTTTGAATTAATTCAAGATAAACTTGTTGAATTATTAAGAATATTTATTTTCCCAAAGATTATCTAGATATAACTGTTTTAACCAGATAACTTCTCTATTGGGTTATTTGAATCAAAATTGAGTTTTTATCCTAAGAATCTCATATGGGAAATAAAGATTCGCATGGATCATCTTTAAGTTCGGCCTGCCGATGAAGCAAGTTTGGTAAGCCGATCTACCAGTTTGGCCTGTCGACCGAGCGTTAAATAGATCATGCATTTTTACATGGATTTTATCAGATATTGTTCTGATTTGACTCTAATTCGAATTTTTGAGGCCTTATCTGATAAGGATTGACTCTTGAACCCCACCTCTATAAAAAGGGGAGTGAGACTTATTGTTGTTTAGATCAGTTGAGAAATATAGAGCGAGACTCTGCTGATGAGATTCTACAACTCCTTGGAGAGCTTTTGTTTACAAATCACGAACTATAGCTTTAGGTATTTCTCAACTGGTTAGAAGAAGGGTCGCCTGGTAGAAGAGCTGTACGATTATGCCCACATACACACTAGTCGTGGATGGAGAATAGCAAAGAAGACTAGTTTGTTGAAGCTCTTTTAGAATGTTACTTCTCTTCACGGATTGCGACGCTTTTCTACATTTATGATGTTAGAAAGATCTGGTTAATATATGCATAGAGCATATCAAACTTGTATTTTGAAAAATACTTTGATATAAAAATTTTTTAAATTCCACTGCGTACTATTTTTTCAATAGAAAAGACTGAATTTTATTGAGCAAATCTTAAGAGTACTTGTCAATCAACCATCTCCAAGTACCTCATACAAAAACACCAAAGCAAAAAATAAGATAAGAAAAATAAAATAAAAACAAATTAAATTCCAAACTAATCGTAAAGCTAATTAGTATTGATATTAAATAAAATTAAACAACAATCCCCGACAATGGTGTCAAAAATTTATTGAACACATGCAAGCATGCACAGTCATAAGTAATAAAGTGATCCAAAGTTTGGATATTGATTCCATGAGGATTGTGTTTAATTTGCATTAATTATCGAAATTAATTGGCTCTTAGATTACTTGGATAATCAAATAAAGAAACAAATAAAATTAACTAGCAAATAGGATAAAATAACGAAAACAAATAACTAATAATACTGGAGCACCGATTTCGCCATAATTAATCCGTATTAATTTTATTAGTAGGTAAATCTCATGATTAATTAGTCGAGAACCTCTTAATTAATCCAATTACCTCTCTCGAGCGTTAAATTGGATAGTGTGCTCAAAGACTTAATTCCAATATCTCTATCTAGAATCAAATAACTGGCAATCATTAAGCTCTAGTTCTCCTAATGATTAAAAAGAAACTATACATCTCTCAATCTTATAGTCACCTAAGTTGTGTTCTAGCAATCCGTATATAGAATTTCCTTCTCTCGAATGCCAAAGCCCACATACTAAATCATCTAATTTATTGGCTAAATAATCTAGAAGCATTAAGAGTGGAACAACACAAATAAACCATGGAAATGCACTAAAAATAAATCAACATTTTATTAAGACAAAATCAAAGCTCTAGAAAAATAACTACTCTATAACTAAAATAAAACAAACAAACGTCAAGGGTTTATGATTTACAAATCATAAAAATGAAAAGAAAGGAATAAGAATGTAAAAACCCATTTGGAGTTGTCACAAGCTTCAAGCTCTTCTTCTTCTTCTCCTCCTCTTCCTCCTCCTCCTCCTTCTCTTCCTCCTCCTCCTCCTCTCCAATTTCTTAATTTCGAAATGCTTTCTCCCTTGATGATTTATTGAAAGTAAAACCTAAATCTAAAACAAGAAATAGAGATCCTAAGCTAGAAACAACATAAATATATTTTTTTCTTTTCTTTTCCTCATGTTCTTCTTTGAAGTGAGCTCCAAATCCCCTTGGAAATGTGTGCCTACTCCTCCAAAAATGGAGGCTTTCCCCTCCAAAATATTAGCTCTAGATTTTTAAGGTGGTAAGGCATCATCTCAACATCAATTTTGGTCGTTGGATCGAAGCTTGGGCCAAAATTGGCCGTTGGAATGAAAATTAGCACGAAAAGGGGTAGTAGGGTGGCACACAGCTGTTCGTAGGCCTACTCATAGGCGCATGGGCATACACCATTTTGCCTGGGCGTGCAGAGCATGCGGCCTTGCACTGCTGCGTGGTTGGCAGCCCTTGTGCTGCTAGGGTGCGCAAGCAGTGCGCCCAGGCTTGCGGCCCATTGGCTGGCCTCCTGATGCACCCTGTTGGGCGCCCATGGCTTCGCGGGCAAGCAAGTGGGCCTGATTACACATGAAAATTATGTTTTATCTCCGATTTTGATGCCTTTTTTTCCTTCAAACCCCAATTATATTAATTTCCTACAAAATAACACCAAAAAATCAACATATCACAAATTCTTGAGGATTTTTATAATATTTAAATTTTAAAAAAATTTTGATTTATGAGTAAAATATTTATTCATCAAATATTTGTAGTAGTATAAAATCCAAGCATAAATTTTTAATTTCTAAAAATCCAGTGCTATCCGTTAAATTAGAATAAGATCACTTCGAGTATATTATTGAATTATACAATGGATCTTGGTGTTAGACTCTATTGTACTCCTAAATTTATTTCCAAGTTTTCGGGAAAATACCATCCGCAAACGATTTGATATGTAAGAATATAACCTGAGTGGCACCAGCCGTACCAATAAAAGATTCCAATGTGATGTGCTCAAGATAGAATCAAAATGAGTGATTTTACTCATCAGCAGCCACCTCTTCAGAATATGGATTCCACTCTTCTTCCACACTCAGTAGAAAAAGGAAAAAAAAGACAAAAAAAAAAATAGAAGGAGAAATTAATCTTCTTTCATTCTTTTTTTTTTTTTTTTTTGAAAAAGTATAAGAGAAAATACATTGCAAATGAGTATATTGTGTCTAAATTTTACAAACTAGACCTCCAGATTCCATCGAAAGCAAAAATACAAGAAGAAAATAAAAAGAATAAAACATACAAAATTTATAACTATTCATCATGCAAGAGTTACGTTCACCTTGAGTCATTATAGAAAATTCACTATAATTAAAAAAAAATAAAAGAGAAAATTACACACTACTTAACTTTTGGTTTTTTGTTAAATTTTTTTTAAAACTCTATCACCTTTATATATAAGGTCGATCCTTACAATCCTTTTTATGTGGTTATAAATCATTAGGGTATTAAATTATGCCTCATAACTTACCATACCTTTCTTTTTAAGTATCATTTTCAAATGATTTGATGAAGTGAAGTATGAGAATGAAGGCATCGGATGCAAAAAAGCAAGTGTGCAATGAAGATTCCAAGGGAACACGTATCTATGTAACTGGCCAATATGGACTCAACTAGCCCAACATACATATTTAGAATGTCAAGCACTAGCTAGAACACGTATGATCCTTAGTGGAATCTACATCAGACCTCAGCAATTAGAGATAAAACTTTCCATGCAAAAATTCCTAATCATAAGTCGTAATAGTAAATAATTGTCCACTACTAAAAAAAATTGAGACATTAAGTCACAACAAAATATTATGATTAAAAATTTTGTTAAAAATTATTATGATTAAAAGTCTAATTATTTGTAGTGGTAATTTTTATTAATAAGTCGTAATAGTAAATAATTGTCTATTAAAAAAACTAAACATTTAGTTACAAAAAAATATTATGACTAATTGCATATTTGTGACTAAAAATTTGCCAAAAATTATTGTAATTAAAAATCCTCAGCAAAATTGTTGTGATTAAAAATTGTTGTGATTAAAAGTGCAATTATTTATAGTGGTCATTTATATTAATAAGTCCATCGATATATGCTGTTCTTTGCTGTTTGTAAGTCGGGATGATGTCACTTCCGAAAAGAAGAATGGCTATAATCTTTCTGTCTTCGAAGCGTTAGGAGTGGGAGAGGCGTCAAATTGTACAAATAAATTTGGTTTGACTCAAGCCATAATCTTGTTGTTGTTGGCATTTTCCATATAGGATTGTTGTTTTTATAATCTTGTCTTATTGAAAGCTATTATGTGGCTTGTTTCTGATTTTTCATTCAATATTAATAAATTCTAGTGGAGGATTTACTCATCTCTCTATTTATTTAAAAAAAGAAAAAAAAACTGAGGAAGGAAATTGTTCCGCTTTGGAGTTAGGACTTACGTTTTAAAGATGTACGAAACCACCTTGTTACTTGGAATTCTTTAATAATTGCAATGCCACTCCAAAATTAGTTTAAGAAAGAGAGCGAGAGAGAGAGAGAGAGAGAGATAAAGAGAAAGACTATTGAAATAATTTGCATAATTCCATTTAGCTCATCAAACTGTTTATAACAGTAGCTCACATGCAAGGCAACAAAAACCCCAAATATCTTATGTGAAAACTAAAAACAAAAAGAAAAGATAAAAGAAAAATAAACCATGGGGATGCAAAGACAAAAAGGCCCTTCCCGTATCTCCACCCTGGCTTTCCTTAATTTTATTAAGCTTTTGGTTCTGAATTGGCTTTTATAGATTGTTCTTGAATTGGCATGCTTATGGCAACTGAAGAAATGAGCTTGTTGTTTATTTGATCTGCCTTTTTCAATTCAGTAGTTCCATTAGCTTCAATATCTTCAATCACTGAAATCCCGTTTACTTGAGGACCCTTTATTGCCTCAGGTATCTCCCCTTCCTTATTCTCTATTCCTTCTTTGTGCTTTCCCCATAGAACCGTGTAAAGCCCAATGACTATCACGATGGCACCAAGAACACTGCACTCAAAAGTGAGTATTATATATCTAGTAAACTATATAGTCTATCAAATTTCATAGAAAAAAAAAAAAAAAAACAAAGCACACTAGTCTATCAAAAATAATATAATCTAAAATAATATATACACATTCATATTGGATAAAGCGGAAAGAAGTGCTTTTATATAATAATCATTATATTATGGTTGTTGAGTATGTATCATCACCAACTATTGTGATGCGCACAATTATAGGATATTTTCTATGTAAAGAAGTGAATAATTAATCACACTAAAGCGCATTAAGCATTAACTTAAGCAATAAGCATAGTAGTTTTCTTAGTAAAACAAGTTTAAACAAAAACATGATGTGACAGTTAACAAAGAGATGTTTCATGCATATTAATATATGCGCATAAATATGCATGGAAAGCTAACTTTCAATAAATGAAGATAATTATATTAATATTTATTACCCTCCAAGGTAAATTTTTTCCGCCAGGATGAAGGAGCCCATGATGGCTACAATGATCATCATCAAAGGGCTAAAAGCAGTGGCAAAGACAGGTCCTCTTTTCTTCATCACTAACCCTTGTACATAGTAGGAAATACTCGAGGTAACAATCCCCTACAACAAATATACACAAAAGTTTTAGTGAATTTCATGCACTAATGATCTCCAGTACAATTTATATGTGTATGTGTGTGTGTGTGCGTGGATATATATATATAGAGAGAGAGAGAGCGAGAGAGAGAGAGAGGAAATTACAGCATAGGCAGCAGCAAGTAAGTTGATGTCCCACCCAATTTTCCACCCGGAGGATTTGTGTTCCATAACAAAGGTGACAGCAATAGCCTGAAGAGTTCCTATAAAGCACACTAGTGTTGTGAGAGAAAGCTGGTGATTCTTGTACGTCTTCAAAGCCTTGTTCTGTAGAGTATGCCAATTAGTATAGTGGTTATTAATTCATCTCTCAAAAAAAACTAAAAGAAAAAAAAACATTTCATTATTATTATTATTACTCAACTTACTTGCAAAACAAACAAAGAAGCCCATGCAAGAGTGGCAATGATGAGGAAGATGGATCCAATGAACCAGTGCTTCTCGCCATTCCCCGTGGTGTCGGTAACGTAGGACTTCCGGGGATGGACATGCTTGGACCAGACCATCTCAACTATGGGACCTTTGTATAATGTCATCAACATAGCCCCAGCCACAGTCACTGCAGTTCCCACTACTTTTGCTTGGCACCTCACTTTCTTCATGTCTACCTTTTCCATCCTTTTTTTTTTTTCAACATATCGGTACCCAAAAAAGGAACAAAATCAAAGCACACTATAATTAGTAATAATCACTCACTAATTAATCAAAATTTGGTTCTGTTAATTAGCTTACCTGCATACGACGGCCATGACGAAAGTCATGGCGGGAAGCATGTTGCTCATTGCACATGAGAAAGTCGGAGACGTAAATTTCAAACCGGCATAGTAGAAGTTCTGATCAATCACCGGCCTGTAAATATGTATTACAAATTTGTAAGAATTTAATAACACAAATATAACTTTAATTTGCATGAAAAAAGGGAAAAAAAAACTAAAATAAAGGTTAAGCAATTAAGGACAACTAACCCCAGAAGAGCCAGGATAAATATCTGCATAAAAACTGGGAGAGTAATCTTGGGTTGTGCTTTCCTGAACAAAAAAAAAAAAAAAAAAGGAAAAACAAGAAGAGAAACGTTTCTTTAGAACCTCTCTGATTTTTATTTTTTTTATTTTTCTGTTCTACGGTTGCTGTTTTCAAATAAGCATGTTCAAAACTAGGTACCTTTCGAAGAATAAGGCGAAAGGGGCGATGACGGCAGTAGCGAAGGCATGACGGTAAACGACAAGGACGTAGTGGCTCATACCTCGGTTGAGAGATACCTTAGTGATGATGTTCATGCCAGCGTAGCCAAATTGTAAAGAGATCATGGCAAAGTAGGGTTTTGAGACCTCAAGGAAGTTACTTAGCTTCTCCATTTTCTTTTAAAATTGGAGAGAATAGGAAAGAAAGTTTATATATATATATATATATATATGTATTCCCAGCTAGAAAGCAGCGTAATAATGAGCAGAAGGAAAACTGGAAGAACACGAGGAAAGTTGTGTTTTTCCTGAGAGAATCCTTCGGTGCCTCTCACATATTTATATCAGATTGGGAGGTCTGCACGCGGTATAGCTTGCGCATTCTCTTTCTCTCTCTCCCTCGAGAACGGGCGTCATCATTCACTGTACACTGTCGTTCTCATTGTCGCTGTACTTTATTTTCCACTTGCTCATCTTATGCGTTTGTCCTAGAAGAAATTAAAGCTTTCCCACCATATTTTTTTAATTATAATTTTTGTTCTTTTTTTTAACCTCTAAGTACTGTAGTCCTCGTCCTTACTTTATTAGCTTGCCCCCGGCTTGAAATTCAAGTAAATATTACGAATTGCACTATTATTGTTCTTATTATTGTTTTGGTCTGGAAAAAAATAGGGATAGATGGTGTTTTCACACTCTGGCAAGTAGTGGCAGAGGCAAGATTTTGTTTCAGGGCATAAGTTAAAAATATAAAAAACTCTAGAAATTATTAATATATCAACTTTCAATGCTATAAAAGAGTAAGAAGGACATGCATACTCAATTCGAATCTTTTACCACGTAAATATAAAATTTTCTTTACGTTTACTTTTTTTTTATTTACTATTCTATTCTAAGTTTAGTTTAATAAAAAAAACAGTAGGACTTTTAATTATGAGAAAATAATTTTGATAGAGCAAACTAATAATAAATTATTTAGTGAGCGTAAAAAAGATGCATGAAAAAAGGTTCAAGTATAAACACAATAAAAAAATTATTTCAATAAGGCAATTAGGAAAAATGTATATACAAGATCATATTTATCAAGAAAAATAGTATTATTTTAGAGAACTAAAAGAAAAAATAGAGACATATTTGATAACCATTTATTGAAATATGGGCAAATCAAAAACAAAAGATTAATAATTAGTTACATATAAAAAAGAATTTTAATAGGAATAAATTAGAGGAAAGAATTGGTTAATAATGGAGGCATATATAAAATTTTGTAAATGAGATGGGACATATATGAAAAGTTTTTTAAAAACTATAGGCAAAAGTATAAAATATCAAAAATTCAGGGGGGGCATATGGCCTAGGCTCCCTCCGCCCTTAATGGCAACAATCCTGTAACACCCCCTTATGGGCTCCACAGACGACGTTGTTTTTACCGTTAAATTTAATAATTACCAATTAAAAGTTTGAAATAATCAACAATACTCGGAGAATTATCCCAAGAACACTTGCAATATTTAAAAAAACAAAACAAAACAAAACAAAACTACTTATCGGATTTGCTTCTATCCCCTCGGTTAGCCTGATGGAACACCTAAGGCATTCAACTAACTGACTACCTACAGAAAACTTAGTTTATAAAAACAAATATTTAACAAATACAAACTCACACATATAATGTAAATACTCTTAACTTCTAATCAAACAACTAATTAAGACTACTTACGAAGAAACAAACTATATAGTGTATTCTTTAACAAATAACCTAAGAAACTAAAAATCTAAAATACAAATTACATTCAATAAAACATAAGTTCAAAAGAATATATCACAAATAGAACCGAGACTCAAACAAATAAAAATTAGAAACATAATATATTAAATTTTGTTTGAGTTTAAATTCTTTTCATGACATGACTCCATATCCAATCAACACTCCTTGCACACACATCCGTTTTTGTCCTCCATCCTAGTCAACTTGTATCTTATCCTTATCTGTAACATAATATAAACTAAGCATAAGCTTAACAAGCACTCATTCCTATCTCACAACATAAAACATTTCATAAAAATCATTACATGATATCGTAATCATAAATTTAGTAGTGCATGAGGCACAAGTTTATATAGAACATATCTTTTCATTTAAACTTCTATATTAAAACATCATTCATGTTATCTTTAGGAGCCTAAGTGTTGCCCCATAAACATAAACATAGTTGTACAAGAGGAGTGAGGTAACTAATCCAAACCAAATGTATAAATCCACTTTCGAGACATCATAAATATAAACATAGGGTGTGCAACGCTTAATTATGTGATACATATACATAGATATACTTTTAAAATACCTTGTCATTGAAATATCTATTAAACCTTCTTGTTGTAAAAGGAGTTTTCATGATAAGACAATATGTAAAAACAAACTTAAAAATTATCATAAAATATATTCCTAAAACTTTTTCATAAACTTTTATCATGTTGCAGGTGAGAATGTACTTACTTGACTTACTTGTTTACAAAACCTTAAATCAGGTGACATTGTCGCGGTTCTCGATATGCTTGCCTTTGGAGTGTTTATGTCAATCATTATATAATACATGAAATTAATATCCATCCTCATGATATCATTTAATACCAAATTCCATATGAAACAAATTATCTTCGAGTCATAAACATGCACTTAGAGTCATGAAGCATAAGACGGAAAACTTGACCTTTAATAAGTTAGAGAAATTAATCTCAATGTATAAGCATGAATAAAGTCTAAAACTTATTCCATAGCATAGCTAACATATAAAAACATCACTCAAATTTTATTTTCTTGAAAAGATTATTCCAAAATACCTTTTTCCAATTTTCATAACATTTAAGTAAATCTACCACTAACAAAAACTGACTGACCCTCAAGGATTATTAACCCTATATCTTTCAATTCATATTCAATTAGAGCATAAAAATTTGCATGAATAAACTTAATATATATATAGATATATATAATGCTCAAATTTTTCTTTAGCCGTAAAAATTTCATTTAATAATTACAATAAATCACATAATCAATGCTACAAAATCTACCAGCAAAACCTGAGTAGTGAGCAGTTCTAATTAAAAATTATGTATAAATTATTTATAGTATAAAATAATCTATAAAAATTCTATGTATAATAAACACATAAAATCATAGCATATCCAAAATTGAGCTTCAAATAAATTCACAGTAGTTCAAAACATGTGTTCGAATTCAGAGTTAACATTAACACCAGACGTGCTAAACAACGAACATGTTTCATTCAGACATTTTTATAAAATCAAATATGTATGATATGCTTTTGAAATTTTTATGTGACATGCTTAACATATAAATATAAGTTAGAAAAATAATAAACACATATAAAAATATGATTTATTATCTTACAAATTACATAGAGTATATTAGGCAGACATTTATAATCACTAAGTACTTAGCAATCAACGAATTTTATCTTAATATATAATAAGGATATGAAGCTAAAAATTTATAGACATTTAGTTAACATATCAACAATGATTGATAATTTTTTACAGAGTCAAAAGCTACTTTTGGTCCATAAAACATATTCTATAATACATAAATACAAATATGTTAGGAAATAAATTTCATGAGCAGTGTTTGATTGAAAACTTGTAACCCTAAAAATATTTTGAAAGGAAATTTATAGCAAATCTCAAACATTCATAACATATATATATATATACACACACATATCACATCCAAAAAGCAAAACAAAATAAAATCATTTGGTTTCAAAACATTACTAGCAATCTTATCGACTAAGCAAACACCCTAAAATTCTCATACCATATTCCAATAACAAAAACCTTATTTTCATGAAATTTTGTGATATCATATAAACATAAATGCTTTCAACCCTACATTAACATTGTTATAATCAATATAGTAAACAAAATAATTTATTTTTCATACAAACATACTTGCATACACATTCACAACATAAAAGAACAATTTCCTAACAAAGTTTGTCACAAAACAATATATATCAATCATAAAAATTTAAAACCATCAAATCCTTTAAGCGATACCTTAAATTCTTATGTTTTCATTAACAAATATGAAGACTTGCACACAAAATCTACAACAAAAAATTTCTTCTACTTTGGCTTAATAGAAAATAAGGGTAAGGATTTCTTTGAGAGAGAAAATCTTGAAGAAAACAAAATTTCAAAACTAATGACATGTGAGGATTAGGGAAGAAAAGAGAGCATAAAAGCACTGAAGAATATGAGAAAAGATAGAGACAAGAAAAAATGATAGGAATAATATGTGTGCGTGAAGCCACATATTTATAAGCATACGTAACCTTAGTCCTAGTCTAATTAGGTTTGCCTTTTTTAGATGAGTCTAATCCTAATCTAATTAGATTTTTTTTTTCAATGAGTATAATCCTAATCTAATTAGGTTTCCTTTTTTTTTTCTCGTTTTTCTTTTTTTTCCTTCCACAACAATTCCTTTTTTTTCCTTTTCATTTCTTTTACACACGGCTGGTTAATATTAACAATATATATATAATATAATATAATATAAACGTATAAACTTATAAACATATAATATAATATAATATAATATAAACATTATATAATTATAATATAATATAAATAACATAATATAATATAATTATATATGCATAACAATAATTTTTACTCCCATGACCCCTAAAAAACAATTTACACATTATTCTCTTGAACACTTTATATTATCAAGTTTCTTAATACCATAATAAAAATGTTACACATGTAATTATCATGATATCATAAATGTTATATAAATAAGAAAATATGCAATAAAATTTATGTCGTCATCAATAATATAACTATAGGGCATACATTACCCTAGAGCATTGTAAAGATTATGAATTTAGATCAAGTTGAAATTTTTAATAAAATAATAAATACTTATGCTTATTATCATTTTTGACATAAACATCCCAAGCACATCGACCCTCCTGGCCATCACCTGTAACATTGCTAAATAAAAAATTAATTTACTTAAAATAATAATGACATTTAAGATGTCACATTCTAATGTTAAATTAATATACATGTTCGTAGAAGAAAACGACGGGCATTACACTAAACCTAGGTCTTTACCAGGGAATAAGAGAGTCCATCAACACACATTTTATGCCATATGATGACTCTTTTATGTGATGTAAGAACCTCTAACCTGTTAGTTTATGAGTCTCTAAATAGGACCTCCTTACTATCGTGCTATCACTACCGGTGATAATTACATATAAGTTGTTGGGAAATGGTAAAGAAAAAAATTTGAAATACTATTTCAAGTGAGACCCACTGCGTGTTAGTGACGGGTCAAGGAGGAAACTTGTTCTCCTTTATGTGGAGATCAAAATCATATATTCATATGCTAAAAATAATGAATGGATAAATAAAAAATACACCCAAATTGCACATGGGCACAGTGAAATTTCAGAAGCTAAAGTAAAAATTATTTCTCTTACTCACATCAGAAAGAGAGTGAAGTCATGGTCTCCTCTTCACCCTATATAAAGGATCCTCATTCCACTTTTCTAGACACATCAAAATTAAGATACTTCTTTCCTTTCATAAATTCTCTCGAGAGTCTTTAGGTTTTAGTGTGACAAAGTTCGGAAAAATTCAGTTCGCCATTGAATAGAGTTCAAACAAATTCAATTCGTTGTTGGAGTATATTTGACATACGTCCTAGCTACTCATCCACCACCGATGTGTTAGACATAGTGTCCTAAGGAGTAAAATGCTGTAATATATTTTTGGAGACATTTTATCAATAAAGAGCTTATTTATTATTCATATACCAAACCTCTTTATGTTCATTACTGTTGAATAAATGATAAGCAAACAAAAGTCTAAGATTGTCAATTTAAATCTTTAAGAATTATGCATATGATGGATAGATTATGCAGAAGATATGAATCTTAAAGGTGATAGTCTAGATTATAAGATCCACAATTGAGGGAATACAATTGGGCGATTTATTCATGCTAAGATTGTTACGTTGTCTATATCCCTAACAAAAGATGGCTTGTCTTGGTTATCGGACTAGGACACCAAATAGAAATATTGGTACATTGTCATAAGTGATGATCTGTTGGATTGGGACAAAAAGTTGAATTAATTTACATAATAATTTCGTTTGTTCAAATCAATTCACTTTAGACAATTATATATTTTGTGTTTTAATCCTAAAATGACTAATGGGCTCGTATTCTTGACTTGTGTTTTTTGATGTACCAAAGGTGACATCCTGATTTAATAATGGCATGCATACTGGTACATTGGACGCATAACTCTTGATTCACGTAGACTTATTATTTATAGATATGGAATCCATAACTCTTTTGTAGAGTTTATGATATTCTCTTATATGTTTTATCCTATGATTGGAACATTGAAGCACTTAACTATTTGGATACATAGATTTAACCGAATGGTATACTATTCATAGGTAGTAAGTATTCTAATGGTAAGATAATGAAACATAATATAAAAATAATTGGGAAGGTAAAATGAAATTTATCCTTAAGCCGATTATGAATATCCTATGGGAATGTAACACATTGTGATATGTCATGGACAGTTAGCTTATTGAAGCTTTATAATTTTATATAGTTCAAAAGTACACTCTAAGCTTTTAGTAGAGTAGCGTTAGAGTTGATAATCATAAAACATGTTTGTAGGATATTATATTTTACAACTATTGGAGCTTGATCTATATATGTATATCGAGTCCACTTTGCTAGCTCATAGTAAATCCTATAACAATACGGTTTGTTTTTCCTATATATTAATAACTTTCGTTAATTTAATAGATTGGCTAAAATTCGATAATAGTGGATTTAATAATTCATGTTAGATTATCAGTTAAATTAATTTTGTAAATTAATTCAAGATAAACATGCTGAATTATTTAGATAATATTTTATTTATATGGGTTTAAATGTATATGACTATTTTAATTAGATAATTTTTCTATTAAGTTATTTAAATTAAAATTAAGGCTCTATAAAGGATACACAGATCAAATAAGATAGGATTTATCCAAGTAGTTGAGATTGGATCAATCAAATCAACTTGAGGAGATTGAATTTCGTTCGAACTCTTGGATCGCTACGGTGCATTCGACCATGCCTTTGTATCACAATCGACCATGGTAGTTAAAGTCAGATACGCATTTCACGTGTTTTTACTCTAAAGTTGATCCAAACTCAAATTTTGTGGCCTAATCTGATAAGGTTTAATCCTAAATCTGACCACTATACATAGAGGTGAGTTTTCGTTGTTATTTAGATTATTTGAGACGCATAGAGTGAGTACTCTAGTGAGAGAAACTCTTTTACTCCTTGAGAGCTATTGTTCAACATCAAGAATCTTAGCTCTAGGTTTTCTCAAGTGGTTGAAAGGAGAGTCACTGGAGGAAAAGTTGTATGACGTGTGACTACCCACATTTCAATCATGGATAGAAAATAGTAAAGAAAATCAGTTAGTTGAGGCTCTTCTAGAAGGTTCTTCTCTACACGGATTCTTGCTGCTTAAGGTCATGATAGAGGTTAGTAAGATCTATCATTAATTTATGTATTTAGCATGTCAAAGTTGTATTTTGGAAAATAGTTTGGTTTAAAATTTTTAAAATTTTACTACGTACTATTGTCCAACAATTGGTACCCGAGCTTGGTTTTTATGTTGATTTTACAGGTTTGTGATCATGCTATATCCATAATTATGTGATCTTATTCTCTCCTATGCTTGAATTTAATTTTTTAGAGAGTTGGTACTCTAAGAATTCAATATAATTAAATGTTGTCATTAGATTATGTTGTGAATATTTATTAATTAATTATAGTTTATTAAATTTATATTATGATTATTTATTAATTAATTAATGTTTATCGGTTATGATTCCTTAAAGGTTAGAGTTTGTATCTAGGTTTTTCATGTAATTAAATGGTGGTCTATCATCACCTTCTAGGATTTATTATTTTAATCTTAATTTGTATACTTTGTATTAAAATAATTACTTAAAGTGAATACGGATCTAGAAGATGGAGATTATTGGAATTCTATTGTTTTTTTGTGTTTATTAATTTTTTTGTTTTTGAATTATTAAAAATAAAATTAAAAACTGCTTTCTACACTATTTTTGGAAAAACACTGGTTTAGCGCAGTTGGTAAGCCGATGGTCACAGATCGATAGGCTGATATAAAAGTTTAGCAAGTTGGCAGCAGTGCAAAATAGTTTTCAAAACAGGTGCATTTTTCGGTGTAGTTTTTTATTTTATTTTTGAGATAATTTTGAGAAACATGAAATTTTAAGATGACCAAAAAAATAACCTTTTAATCTATGTGAGATTGAAGAAACGAACACAAACGCCATATGAAGAAGAATACAATAAGAAGATCTAAGATGAAGAATCGATAATATGTTTAGATTGATCTTTTGTAATGTTTATTTTCTTTTTTTAGGATGAAACCATGATATTACGCCTATTAATTATTTTGCATGTAGCATTGCCTATTGCATTGCTTATATGCATTATAATATGATTTATTATGTATGTGGATACCATGTCATATAGAATAGGGAGTGCCGCTCATTAAAAATTATTCATGCATGTTAACATAAAACCTTGACCTTTAAAATATTGAGTGGGAGAAGATTTTTGAAGAGAGGACCTACAGCCTCTATCGTTAGTCTATAGGTAACACATTGTGGTTTTGACCCCAAAGAAGGGATTTCATCATGTACTAGGTTGGATCTCTGAGAGGATAATTTACTTTAACATAGTTTATCGTTGATCACCCCAAGATGGCGATTACAAACTATGGATAAAGTAGTTGATACTTAAGATTAATTTTGTTATTAACCTCTCCAAGGAGCTCTATTAATGAAATTAATGCCCAAACGAAATGATTATTAGTATATGCTAGATTAGACGGGCCTTGGATGGTATATACTAATCGAAGGTGATTTGTGTTCTTAATTGAATTTGACAAGTCTCCCTAAGGCAGCTTCTTGAATTTTGAGTTGGGAATTATCGTTGTAAAGTTGTGATTTTTTCAAGGTTTGGACAATATAATTGTACATTTACTTATTTGTGTTATCTTACTAAACTGTTATAGAATGTTTGTTTATATTTGATATATAAATCTTCATTATTGA
This sequence comes from Artocarpus hirsutus, assembly GCA_946598075.1. Taxonomy (NCBI): domain Eukaryota; kingdom Viridiplantae; phylum Streptophyta; class Magnoliopsida; order Rosales; family Moraceae; genus Artocarpus; species Artocarpus hirsutus. Next base: position 10,339 of record CAMOHE010045261.1, on the reverse strand, counting down.
TTAAAATGTTTAAAAATGCTTTATTTTTAACACTCGATAAAAACATGTTAACTGGGAGAATTATAATGATTGGAACAGAACCTAAATATTGTCCTTTTCTTTGAGAAATTAAAATTTGTACTGACAACACCGTGTCCTCCCAAACCTACCAGAGAATCTACTAATGAGCAAATCCAAGCGTATGATTGCTAGAAAGATGCTAGCGATTAGGCTCACTATAACATTATGGCTTGTATGAATAATGTGCTGCAGGCTCAACATGAAGATTATGAGACTGCTAAACAGATATTGAATAATCTGGAAGACATATTTGGAGGCCAAGCTCTAACAAAACAGCAAGAGGATCATCGAAAAATTTTAAACTACAAACAAACACCGAGGACTCCTATGAAGGAGCATATGATGTTGTTCATGCGTTACCTTACTGAGGCTTAAACCTATGGAGCTGACATTGATGTTGAGTCACAGATGACTGTAGTCCTTAAGACTCTTTCTAAGGAGTTCATCCCATTTAGAGCTTCATATAACTTGAGCAAGAGATGGGGATGTGAGCTTGACTGAGCTAATGAAGCAGTTATAGGAGTTCAAAAATCTGATCAAGGAAGGTCCGATTGGTGGTGAGGCAAACTTGGCAGTTGCATCTGGTTTTAATTCCAATTTTGGGAATGGAAAAAAGCAAAGGGCCAAGAGCGAAAAGCTTCTATTTTGGCAAATGGCAAGGATAAGAAGAAAAATAAAAGAAACTTGAAGAAACTAAAGTGTTTTTTCTACAAAAAGGTTGGGCATATAAAGAAGAATTGTAAGGACTTCCTATCTAAAGGAAGTAGTGCAAACTTCTGCTATTTGAGACTTGTTTAGTCGAAGAATCAAGTGACACTTGGGTCATAGATTCTGATGTGGCTAATCATGTCTATGTTTCTGTAAAGGGTTTTGATGGAATGAGAAGTTTGCTACATGAGCACTTTATGCTTTGGAAGAACGATGGATTCTTTGTGTTGACTAAAGTAGTAGGAGACGTCTATCTTTACTTTGATAACTATAGGACTTTCATTTTGAGAGATAGTTTTTATGTTCCTAAACTTAAATAGGAATTTAATATCCGTCGCTTGTTTATTTAAAGACTCTTATTAAGTTTATTCAAATAATAAAGTTGTGATTTGTAAAAACAAATCTTTTTATCTGTAATGGATGGATGCAAAACAACTTATATTTTATTAAACCTAAGATGGACTCACTGTTGAACACTAAGGTCGATGATAACTCTAAAAGACTTAAAACTTCTCATTCTAATGAGACTTATTTTTGGAATTTGCGATTAGGTCATATTAGCCTGAATAAGATTCAAAGGTTGGTAAGGGATGTACTTTTAAGTCATTTAAAGATGGAATCTGTACTATAATGTAAATCTTGTTTGGAGGGCAAAATGACCAAAAGACCATTTGGGTCTAAGGGCAATAAGGCCAAACGGGTTCTAGAACTTGTACATAGTAATGTTTGTGGACCCATGAACATCAAGGCACATGGACAGTATAAGTACTCGTCACTTACTTAAGATATGGGTATGTGTACCTAATGCATCATAAAAGTGAAACCTTTGACAAGTTCAAGGAGTTTCAGGCTGAAGTGAAAAAGTAATTACGTAAACCTATAAAGGCACTTCGATCCAATCAAGGTAGAGAATTCCTCTCCAATGAGATATTGGGACACTTATTAAAGAATAGGATTTTATCCCATTTGACTGCGCTAGGCACTCCACAACAGAATGACATAGCTAAGAGAAGGAATAGGACTTTGATGGACAAGGTTATGTCCATGATGAGTTATTTGATATTACCTTTATCCTTTTTGGGATATGCACTATAAATTGCATGTTATCTTTTAAATGATGTGCCTTTAAAATCGATTCCTAAAACTCTTCACGAGTTATGGATGGGTAGGAAGACATCCTTAAACCATTAAGCATATGGGGATGTCTGATTCATATCAAGCACAAGAAAGCAAATAAGTTGAAAGCACATTTGCCTCATGTCATATTTACTCACTTAGTGCAAGTGGGAGATTGTTAGACATGGTTGTTGAAAAAATAGTACACAGTGAAATTTTAAAAAATTTTATATTAGAGTATTTTCTAAAACACAAGTTTGACACACTCTATGCATGAATTAACCAGATCTTACTAACCTTTGGGTGCTGAAAAACTCTTGCAATCAGTTAAGAGAAGTAACGTTCCAAAAGGATCATAACCAACTGGCCTTCCTTGCTATTCTTTATCCACAATCGGAGTGAGTATGGGCTCACGTCATTCAGCCTTTCCTCTAGGTAACTCTCCTTCCAGCCAATTGAGAGAACATAAAGCTACAGTTTGTGATTTGTGAACAATAGCTCTTCGGGAGCTTCTAGAGTTTCACCGGTAGAGTCTCACTGTTAATCTCTTAACTAATCTAAATAATAATAAGATTCACTCACCTTTTTATAAAAGTTGGACCCAAGAGTCAGTCCTTATCAAATAAGGGCTCAAAAATTCGAAACAGATTCAAATCAGAATTGATATCTAATAAAATATGCGCCTAAAACACGTGATAAAAAGATGCCACAGTCGGTAGGCCGAACTAGCAAAGGGGACCAAATGGAGCTATATAGTTCAAGCTCCCGATAATTATAAAACCCAATATCCTATATATATATTTTATAATTATCAACTCCAACGCTACTCCATTAAAAGCTTGGAGCTACACTCTCGAACTATATAGAATTACGAAGCCTATGTAGCTAAGTCTCCATGACATATCATAATGTATAGTATCCCCATAGGATTATCCATAATCGACTTAAAGACAAGTTTCATCTTACCTTCCCGATTATTTTTATCTTACATTCCATTATCTCACCATCGAAAAACTTACCATCCAAAGACAATAAAACAATCGGTTACACCTATGTATCCAAACGATTGAGCGCTCCAATTTTTCAATTACAGGATAATGCATAGAAGAGTATATCACTATTCCTAAAAAGGAGCTATGGATTCCATATCTATGAATAATAGGTCCAAGCTATCAAGAGCCATGCCTCCAACATACCGGCATGCATACCACTATAAGAATATGGATGTCACCCTTTGGTATATCAAAAGACATAAGTCAAGACAACGAGCCCATTATTCATCTCAGGATTAAGATACAATACAAATTATTATCTAAAGTAAATTGATTTGTAGAGACAGAATTATTAATCCAAATCAATTCACTTTATATCTCGATTCAACGCATCGTCACATACAATGTGCCAATGTTTCTATTCGTAGAGTCCACCTTCGATGGCCAAGACAAACCATCTCCTATTAGGGATATAGACAACATACTAATCTTTTTATGAAAAAAATGCCCAACTTTGTTTCCTCTATTACGGATCTCGTAATTTAGTCTGTCACCTTAAGTATCATGTCTTCCGCATAATCTATCCCTTATATGCCCAATTTTTAAAGGTTTAGACTGACAGTTTCAGATTCTTATTTGCTTAACATACATTCAACAAATATGAACGTAAAGAAGACAAGCTTTGATATATAAATAATAAATAAATTCTTTATTGATAAAAATGTCTCCAAAAACATATTACATTTTTACTCCTTAGGGCATACACGCCTAACAATCTCCCACTTGCACTAAGTGAGAAAATATGACAAATCTCGTATCCCCATAGCTTCCACATGCCTCTCAAAGACTCTCCTAGTAAGTGTCTTCGTGAATAGATCAGCTACAATGTCCTTTGACATTATTTTGCACACCGTGACATGCCCGCCCTTAACGAAGTCCTTTATCACATAATACTTCCAATCAATATGTTTACTTTTCTTGTGAAACCTTAGTTTCTTAGCATCAGCTACTGCCGCACTGTTATCATAGTACAGTGATACCACATTATCCATACCAAGAACTACCTCAAGATCCTCAAGAAACTTACGGAGCCACACTGCTTCTTTCGAAGCATCACTAGCTTTCACATACTCGGCCTCCATCGTTGAATCTGAAGTGCAATCTTGCTTCATACTTCTCCAACTGATGGCATTGCCGCCCAGAGTAAACACAAAACCCAAAGTCAATCTTTTCAAATTCAGACAGGATTGGAAATCTGAGTCAGTATAACCTAGAGGAGTTAAGTCCTCATCCGAATATACAAACATATACCCTCAAGTCCTTCTCAAGTACTTGAAAATAGGCTACTGCAAACTAGTGGTACGGTCCCGGATCCGCTTAAAATCGACTTACAAACCTAGCCACATAACAAATATCTAGTTGTGTGCAAAGCATGGCATATATGAGACTACCCATTGCCAAAGCATAAGGCATCTTCTTCATGTATTCTTTTTCTTCCTCAAACTTTGGAGAGTCTTTCTTAGAAAGAGTAATTCTAGACCTAGATGGTTGCCCACCTTTCTTGGAATCCTACATTGCAAATCTCCTGAGAATTTTATCTATGTAGCCGGCTTGTGACAAAGCTATCATTTTGTTCTTCCTATCTCAAAAAATCTAGATACCGAGAACAAAATTAGCTTCACCCAAGTCCTTCATGTCAAACTGCTTGGTCAACCATAATTTAACCGATGACAACGCTCCTATGTCATTGCCAATTAGTAGAATATCATCTACATAGAGCGTAGAAAGACCACCGTCACATCCTTAATGTGTTTGTAAACACATGGCTCATCCATATTTTGTAAGAACCTATAAGTCTTAATCACCTAATCAAATCTTATGTTCCAAGAACGAGAAACCTGCTTAAGTCCACAAATTGACTTTAGCAACTTACAAACCTTACCCTCTTGACCCTTAGCCTTGAACCCGTCTAGTTGTTCCATGTAAATGGACTCATCAAGATAGCCATTTAGAAAGACTGTCTTAACATCCATTTGCCAAATCTCGTAATCGAGAACAACAACTATGGACAAGAGAATCCAGATAGACTTAAGCATGGCTATTGGTGAAAAGGTTTCCTCGTAATCGGTTCCTACCTTTTGCGTATAACCCGTAGCTACTATTCTAGCCTCAAAGGTTTTGACCTTTCCATCCACTTCTCTTTTCCTCGTGTAGATCTATTTACACCCTATGGGTTTTACCCCTTCAAGAAGATCCACAAGTTCCCAGACCTAATTAGTCTCCATAGACTTCATCTCTGTGTTCATGGCCTTTGTCTAGAGTTTCGAATCAACATCCTCTATAGCCTCTGCTTCAGTATAAGGATCCCTATCATGTTCATCTGATTTAGCCAAAAAGGCCTCACCATTGAACATATACCTCTTAGGTTAATGCTTGATCCTCCAACTACAGCAAAGCTCTTTAGGTTGTTATTCAGGTTCGTTTGGTTTTTCTACACCGATTGGAATGGTTTCCAATGGAACCCTCAAAGCGATTGGATCACTCCTTAACTCCTTGAGCACCACTTTGCTTCAAGGCTTAAAGTCGTCCATGTAACTCTCCTAAAAAAAAATTGCATTAGTTGAAACCATAACTTTATTGTCCTTTGGGTTATAGAAATAACCCCTTTTAGTCCCTTTTGGATATCCTACAAATATGCAAACTTCTCAACATGCTTCCAACTTATTTGCATCCTTAATCAAGACATAAGCCAGACATCCCCATTTGTGAATATTGTTTAAGGATGTCTTCTTGCCCGTCCACAACTCGTGCAGAGTTTTAGGGACTGATTTTGAAGGCATATTGTTCAAAAGATAACATGCGGTTTGTAGTGCATATCCCCAAAAGGATAAAGGCAACAATGAATAACTCATCATGGATGTGACCATGTCCAATAAAGTCCAATTTCTTCTCTTAGCTACACCATTTTGCTGTGGAATACCTAGCATAGTCAAACGGGATAAAATCTCATTCTCTAATAAGTGCCCCAAGAACTCATCAAAAAGGTGCTCACCACCTCAATCGGATCGAAGTGCCATTATGCGTCTACCCAATTGTTTTTCTGCTTCAGCCTAGAACTCCCTAAACTTGTCATAAGTTTTGCTTTTTGGTGCATTAGGTACACATACCCATACCTTGAGTAACCGTCAATAAAATTGACAAAGTACACATACCCTCCTTATGCCTGGATGTTCATTGGTCTACAAACATCACTATGCACAAGTTCTAGAACCCCTGCGGCCCTATTGCCCTTAGACCAGAATGGTCTTTTGGTCATTTTACTCTCCAAACAAGATTCATATTGAGGTATAGATTCTACCTTTAAGTGACTTAAAGGCAAAGGTCCATCCTTTACCAATCTTTGAATCCTATTCAGGTTAAAATGGCCAAGGCACAAATGCCAAAGATAAGTCTTATTAGAGTGAGAAGTTTTAAGTCTTTTAGAGTTATTATCATTCATTTCAGCATAAAGCAGTAAGTCCATCTTAGGTTTGATAAAATATAGATTATTTTGCATCTATCTAAAATAGATAAAAGATTTGTTTTTACAAATCACCACTTTATTATTAAAAGAAACCAAATATGAGTCTTTAAATAAACAAGCTATAGAAATTAAATTCCTCTTAAATTTAGGAACATAAAAACAATCTCCCAAAATTAAAATCCTATAATTATCAAAATATAAATGGACATCTCTCACTGCTTCAACTAAGACCAAGGATCCATCGCCCATCCAAAGCATGAAGTCTTCATAAAGCAGACTTCTCATTTATTTGAACCCCTATAGAGAAACACAAACATGATTAGTTGCTCTGGAATCTACGACCCAAATGTCACTAGATTCCTCAACTAAACAACTTTTTAAATACAGAAGATCACACCTACCTCCTTTGGAAAGGAAGTCCTTGCAATGCTTCTTGATGTGCCTAACCTTCTCGCAGAAGAAGCACTTGAACATCTTCTAGTTCTTCGTCTTCTTCTTCTTGCTCTTGTTGTTAGTAGGAACAAAAGACTTCTTGGTTTTGGCTCGTTGCTTATTTCCACTCGTAGAGTTAGGATTGGAACTAGAAGCAACCGCCAAATTGGCCTCGCCACCAGTAGGAGACTCCCTGATCAACAGTTCAAACTCTTGTAACTGTTTCATTAACTCTATTAAGGTCATATCTCTCCTATTGCTCAGATTAAAAGTAGCTCTAAACAGAATAAATTCCTTTGATAGAGTCTCAAAGACCACAGTCATTTGAGTTTTAGCACCGATGTCGACTCTATTAGTCTGTGCCTCAGTGAAGTAACCCATGACCAATATCATGTGCTCCTTTATAGACGTCCTCGGTCTTTGCTTATAGTTTAAGAGTTTTCAAAGTGCCCCTTGCCACTATGTTAGGGCTTGGCCTCCAAATATGTCTTCTAGATTATCCAAGATCTACTTAGCAATCTCATAATCCTTACGTTGATCCTATAGTATGTTATTCGTGCTGGCCATAAAATAGAGTGGGCTTGATCATTTGTATCTTTCCAACGATCATATACTTGGATTTGATCGTTGGTGATTTTTTGTAGGCTCGGGAGGACAAGGAGTTGTCAGCACAAATTTCAGTTTCTTAAAGAAGAGGATGATGTTTAGGTTCTGTTTCTAATCATTATAATTCTTTCCAGTTAATTGATTTTTGTCAAGTATCGATGATAATGCATTTTTAGGCATTTTTAATCTACTATAAGGAATCATCTACCAAACATAAGTAAACATAGCATAATAATTTAGTAAGATAAAACAATCATGTAAAAACATACAAATGTATTTATGTATCAAAACCTTGAAAATATCACAACCTTACAACGATAATTCCTAACTCATAATTCAATAAGCTACTAGGAGAGTCATGCCAAATTCAATCAGGAACACGGATCTCCTCCTAATTAATATATGCCATCCAAGACCCTATGATCCAGCATATATTAATAATCATTTCTTTGGCCATTAATTTTATTAACAGAGCTCCTAGAGGAGGTTAATAATAAAATTAACATGAGTGTATAACCATCGTTTCAATATTTTAGCCATGATTTATAATCACCACCTAAGGGTGTGCAACAATAAATCATGCTAAAGTACCTTATCGTCTCAGAGATCTAACCGGGTGCATGATGAAGTCCCTTCCTAGGGGTCGAAACCACCATATTCTTCCTATGGACCAACAATGGAGGCCTTAGGTCCTCTCTTCGAAAACCTTTTCCCACTCAATCTTTTAAAATCAAGGTTTTATTTTAAAAAGAAGCATGAACGATTTTCAATTGAGTGGCACTCCCTATTCTATATGGCATGCTATCAATATACATGGCAAATCATAATATAATGCAGACAAGCAAAGCAATCAAGCAAAGCTACAAGCATAATAATAATAAATAACTGTAATATTATAGTTCTACCCTAGAGAATAGAAAATAAAGATTACAAGACAGTAATCAAAACGTATTATCGATTTTTCATCCATGGATCCACAAGTTGTATCCTTCTTCATGTAATGCCCATCTTCAAGTCTTCAATCTTGCATAGATCGAATACTTCATATTTCTAGTTATACCCAAATTTTAATGTTTCTTAGAATTATCCCAAAAATAAAATTAAAATTGTATCGACCTTTTCTGAAAAAATTTCTAACTCTCTACCGGCAGGCCAATCTAGGTGATCGACCTACCTGTCATGACCCACCGGCTTGTCGATCTTCACAGATCGGCCTACCGGTTCATGACAAATCGGCCTGCCACTAGAGCCACCTGATTTCTGCCCTACAGACGGCCTACAAAACTTCACGTCTAGCCTGTCGATTTGTGACCATCGGTCTACTGATTCTACAGCTCCAACATGCAAACCGAGTAGAGATCGCCTCTTTCTAGAAAATATAATTTTTGATGTAATTTATCAATTTTATTTTTAACAATTCAAAAACACAAAATTAGAGACTCAAGAAATACCGAGGAACGCTATTATCCACCTTCTAGATCAGTCTTCTAGATCCGTCTTCTCTAAATGATTATTTAATAACAAAATTATTATAAATTCAAAATTAAATAATAATTCCTAGATGGAGATGATAGTCCGCTATCTAATTACATGAAAATCCTATATACACATTCTAACCTTTAAGGAACTATAACCAGTATAAATTAATTAATTAATAAGCATTCACCA
>CAMOHE010045260.1:117832-144147 GCA_946598075.1 Artocarpus hirsutus | reverse complement strand
TTAACACCATAAGTGGATTAGCATTCCCAAATTAATCTTTAATACAAAGTTACATATTTAATATCTTTGAATTACCATTCCTAATATTCATAATATTATGCCTTTAAAATATACAGTTATTGATTTTTCGAATTAATCCCACACATGGGTAAATCAAAATACATAACTGTTACATTTTAGCCTACCAATAACTTTTATCTGAGATCCACCCATAAATTGCTCATCTAGAAATAAAGTACAAGTTTTTTCTTATGTGAATGGATTCAATAACATAACTAATTCTATTGCAAACAATTGAACGTGTCAACAATATGTATGTGTCTTAATACTGTAATTAACATTGCAATGATATAGATAAGATCACTCTTCCAATTAGGCAATAGACAACACTGCAATTTAAATTTATGACAAAACAATTAAATTACATGTAACAATCTGGGAAAGGAGGATCGTTAAATTAAATTAAATACGGCAGTTAAACAGAGTAAACGAACAACTGAAATCTCATGGCAGTCACCATAATGTAAACGTTTACCACGAAAATGGGTAGGTAATTAAATAGAAATAATAATAATGGATCACGTAGACATTTACCACGAAGATGTGTAGGTAATTAAATGAAAATAATAGTAATGGAAGGCTAGTGAAAATCATCGTCTTTAAAATAAATTATATTATGCATCTGACAGAGACAACAACGACATCGGAATAAGTCAAATAATACACGCGTCATAACAGTTTTAGAGAAAAATACTATTTTTACTCATCCTCCTTTTTCTTCAAACATGGGAGGGGAATTTTAAAAACAAGTAAAATGTATGAGCAGAATGCTCAATAGGATAATCAGTTAAAAACAAATTGTTCAAAACTCATGGTTATAAAGAAAAGAATTATTCACAAGTCATCCTTACTTAAAAAGAGTCTTAAGATCTTAACGAAATCAATAAATATTTACTTGTAAGAACTTAATAAAACATCTCCGTATGAGTTTTAGGAATTTAAAAAGAATATCAATACACAATAACTTCGAGATCAAAGATAAAAATCATTCTCAAAACCATTTAAGAATTAAACTTTGGCCAAAACAGTTTATAAAAGGGGTTGCCAAAGAAGGGATAAAAAAATCCTACCTCATTTTGAAATTCAATATCGTTAACTCCAAACAAAATTTAATGTAAGTTCCATCAGTGTTCAAAACATTAAAAAAATCACATTTAAAGTTAGAAATTTCATTCATCAAATATCTTTATGTTAATTTAATTATTTGTGTGCCTTTTTGACTTAAAATCATAATCCTTTTAAATATTTCTAGATCATTAAATGTTAAAAACTAGGAGTAAAAATTTCATTTCATGGTGCATAGTCGGCCTGCCAATATTCAAGTTTGGCCTGCCAAACTGCTTGAATCCAGCATATCGAAGGTTAAGTTTGGCCTGCCAAACTGTCAAAATCTGAAAAATTATAGATTTTGAGCCTTGGCTTTCTCAAGCTCAAAACCCAATTTTAAATCTTTTTTCACCATTTCAAGCCCATAAAACATGCAGAAAACATAGGTAAACAACTCTAAACCTTTTAGAAACAAAATCCCCAAATTAAAACACAATTCTACCTTTGATTTGAAAATAAAAAAAAAATGTAAAAACTTGGTTAAATAGATTTTTGCTCAAACAAAGCTTAGATTTACTATGAAATAGATTCCTTAGCTTAAATTGAATATTTTTTGAGCTCAAGAAGGTTCGGATTCAACATTCAAGGAAAAATTGAAAATTTGAAAATAAAGCTTGAAGTTTTGAAAAAAAAAGAAAGAAAAAGCTAACCTCAATGGACATTTTTGAAGAAGATTTGGTGGCTTGAACTTCATTTCTTGGCCCAAATCAGTGGAAAGATTTAGAGAAGAAGAGAGGAAAGAGAGGGTCATGAGAGAGAGAGTAAGAGAGATAAAGACTGAAAATGAGAAAACTAAAAAGGAGCTCAAGGGCATTTTTGTAAATATGGAGAAATATGGTGTAAAAATGTCATTTGGTATTTTAAAATAAAAAATCAAATTTTTAAATATAACAAATGCAATAAAATTTTAAATGACTAAAATTAAAATCAAAATCACACTTGGCGCACTTAATCATTAAATTTAACCTAACTAATCTCACTTTAAAATTCACGAGTGTTACATTCCACCCTCTTTAAAAGAATTTCGTAATCAAAATTTTTAAATATCTAAAGTTTGAAATCATAAATAACACTGTGTACTTGAACGTAACTGCAACAACATCTGTTCTGACTTACAACTTGAAAAATCAAAACCAAACAGTGAAAATCTCACAGGTTCAATTCCCGAAAGATCTAAAGCCTATTGTAACGTACAAAAAGTCCCACATCGGCTAGGTAAAGGACCGAAGAGCAGTACTTAAGTCCTGGGCTGCCCACCTCTCAACAAGAGCTCTTTTGGGACGTGACAAGTGGTATCAGAGCGGGGTATTGCCTGCATGGTATGTGGACTCTCCACGGTCCAGTGGGACCCTCAGGGGAGCCGATCCGTGACGGGAGCGTCACGCGATTGGGTGGAGGAGAATGTAACGTACAAAAAGTCTCACATCGGCTAGGTAGAGGACCGAAGAACAGTACTTAAGTCCTAGGCTGCCCACCTCTCAACAAGAGCTCTTTTGGGACGTGACACTATGCTTTGATACTATTATTGTAACAATTTGAGAAAGGAGAATCGTTAAATTAAATTAAATACGGTAGTTAAATAGAGTAACGAACTTAAAGTAAATGAATATAAATTAAATTACTCAGCCGAAATCTTATCGGCAGTCACCGTCACGTAGATGCTTGCCACGAAGATGGGTAGGTAATTAAATGAAAATAATAATAATAGAAGATTACTAAAAATCATCATATTTAAAATTAATTATATTATGTGACTAACAAAGACGACAACGATATCGAGACAAGTCGAATAGTACACGTGTTATAGAACAGTTTCAGAGAAAAATACCATTTCTACTCATGCTCCTTCTTTTTCAAACCTAGGAGGGGAATTTTAAAAATAAGTAAAATATGTGAGCGGAAGGCTCAGTAGGATAATTAGTTAAAAACATATTGTTCAAAACTCACTGTTATAGGTAAAAGAATTATTCACAAGTCATCCTTACTTAAGAAGAGTCTCAAGATCTTAACAAAACCAATAAATACTTTCATATAAGAAACTTGATAAAATATCTCCGTTACGGGTTTTGGGAATTCAAAAAGAATATCAATACATAATAACTTCAACATCAAAGATAGAAATCGTTCTCAAAACCATTTAAGAATTAAACTTTGGCCAAAATAATTTATCAAAAAGGCTACCAAAGAGGGATAAAAAAATATCCTCCCTTATTTTGAAATTCAATACTATTAGCTCCAAACAAAATTTATGCAAGCTCCATCAACGTTCAAAGCCTTAAAAAATCACATTTAAGGTCAGAAATTTCATTCATTAAATATCATTATGTTAATTTAATCATCAATGTACCTTTTTTACTTAAAATAATTATGACACAAAATCATAATCTTTTTAAAATATTTCTAGATCATTAAACGTTAAAATCTAGGAGTAAAAATTTCATTTCATGGCACACAGTTGGCCTGCCGAACTGCAGATGTTCGGCCTATTGACCTCTTAAGTCCAGTCTACCGAACTGTTTGAATCCAGCATGCCAAGGTTAAATTCAGTTTGCCGAACTGTTAAAATATAAAAAATTCTAGATTTCGAGCCTTGGCTTCCTCGAGTTCAAAACCTAATTTTAAACCTGTTTTTCACCATTTCAAGCCTAAAAAACATAGGGAAACAACTCTAAACCTTTTAGAAACAAAATCTTCAAATTTAAAAATAATTTCACATTTGATTTGAAAATCAAAGAAAAATGTAAAAACTTGGTTAAATAGATTTTTGCTCAAACAAAGCTTAGATTCACTATGAAATAGATTTGTTAACTTAAATTGAACATTATTTGAGCTCAAGAAGGTTTAGATTCAACATTCAAGGAAAAATTAAAAAATTGAAAATAAAGCTTAAACTTTTGAAAAAGAAAAAAAGAAAAAACTAACCTCAATGGACATTTTTGTAGAAGATTTTATGGCTTGAACTTTGTTTCTTGGCCCAAATCAGTGGAAAGATTTAGAGAAGAAGAGAGAGAAGAGAGGGTCACGGGAAAGAGAGCAAGAGAGAGAAAATAGAGTGGGAGAAAGTGTGGAAATGAGAAAAATAAAAAGGCTCAAGGGCATTTTTGTAAATATGGAGAAATATGGTGTAAAAATATCATTTTGTATTTTAAAACCAAAAATCAAATTTTTAAATATAACAAATGCAACAAAATTTTAAATGACTCAAATTAACATCAAAATCACACTTGGCACACTTAATCATTAAATTTAATATAACTAATCTCACTTTAAAATTCACAGGCATTACATTTCATTTTTTGGGAGTAGGATGCATGATAAAACAAGTGTTACAAAAAATTATAAATTATATTGATAGTGTTCTCGTGTTTAATTTAACTATAAATCAAGGTGACCCTTTCTTTCAATGTGTTTACCCATTTGATGGGTTCTTAGTTCCCCGGCATTATCAATTGCAATACTGTTATCATAATGAATTGCTTAAGCTTCAGCACAACCTCTAAATCTCTCAAGAAGCTATAGAGCCTTACAACCTCTTTAGCGGCTACCGAACCTCCACATATTCGGCTTCCATATGGCATAGTTAATAATGCAAGATTGCTTAATGATCCTCTATATTATAGCTTGACCACTCAAGATGAACATGGGCTCAAATTTGACTTTTTCAAATTCAAATTAGATATTCAAAATCATATATTGTAACTGATAAGTATTAGATTTGATCATGAATACAAAAGCATATAATGTCTTATTCTTAAAAAATATTTAACAATATACTTCATCGGTTTTCAATTTTTTGTCTTAAATTCGATCATACCAGCTACAATTCTTACTCAGTAGAAATATTCAGTCTCTCATATGACATAATATACACCAAACCTCCTATTGCATAAAATCATTTTCACTTTCACGCTTTCTACGCTTTTTTAGAAAGTGTAATTTTATGTCTCGTGAATTGTAAATACTTTGGAATTTTATATCAAATATTTCTAAGTATTTAGTTCATGTTCGAGGCTAAAGAAAGCAAGCAGGCCTTTCAATAGTAATTTTGAACTTATGTTTTTGTTTTGTTTTGTTTATGGAATCAAATCTTCATTCAACTAAATAGTAGTACAAATGAAAACGATTGCCCTTTAGGCATAAAAGATCCCGAACATTGATTGCACTTGTCAAAAAACTAATGAAGCATAGGGACAACAAGTTGTGCCAATACCCATAGGGGAAACCTCGATCGACTCCAAACATAGAGCTCTCTGGCTCAAAAGATTCCACAACTTTCAGTAGATGAAGCTAATCAACCGAAATCTGACATACCCATCTAAGGGCACTTATGATTTGGTCAAACCAAACCAAGCATGGAGGTGGGTAGACCACCTCCTTTAGTCCACACATAGCTAAAATAAAACAACAACAAAATAAATAAATAGATACAAAAATATACGAGAGGCCCCCGGTTGGGGGAGATCTGCTGCCGCTGCTGCCATTTCCCCTTCTGGCCATTTGTGGGCTACCTTGACCTCCGCCATTCGTCAGTTGCGACCACCTGCTTCTACCATCCCTTCCTCAAGACTCATTGGGGGGGGGGGGGGGTGCTTGTTGGCTTCAGAGATCTTCACTGTTTCAACTCCTTGACAACCAAGTCCCACCCTCTCCGACCATGCCCTAGGTAAGGACTTCCTTATCCTGTCCCTTGGACCCCTATGGGACGGCCAACCGTCCAGATCTTGCCACTGTTACAGTCCAGCCTCAAGATCTCCCATGGAGTCCATGATCGCCAATGTTGTCTGCCACAAAAGCCACCTCCTGTTCTCGTCGGTACAGAAATTCATCGGCTTACTCTTTGGCTCTCCCCTATAGATCTAATCCCCCCTCCCCCGTGGTGCCTTCCTTCACCTAACTCCGATGCCGCCTTTTCTCCAGCCCGAGTCCCAGCAGCTAACCTAGAGGCGGCTCCACGTTTGGGCTTGAAAGGAGAGTGGGCAACGCCACCCCTCACTTAAAGAAAACTTCTTAACAGTGCTTTGGAAAAAATTCTAGCAGGGCTCCTTGTGGCCTACAAATTTTTATTTTCAACTTTTGATTTCATTAGTTCTTAACCCTTTTCACGCCGTCATTATCAAGAACAAAGCAATATGATTTTTTTTAATCATGTTTTTATGTATTTATTTTTCTTTTTTCCTTTAGTGTGGTTATGATTGCAACTGATGTACGTGACCTGAAACTGAAAAACAGAAGTCCAAAAACGAAAGGAAAAAAAATAAATGGTGGAGAAATATGTCTAGGAACTAGAAAATGCGGGTATGCTTCCTTGTCATGGGGACCACAATATTAAGTTGGACATGCGCTGACCAATTAATAGGCGGCTTCCTTGGCGATTGAAGGACGTTTTTTTTTAGAGAACAAATTTTTTTCCCCCTCACTTCGTAGGATATTTTAACCATTAGATTAACTTTTCAATATTATGATTAAAAATAATGTTGTATTATATATTGTAAAATTTTAACAAGAATATTTAAAGATTAAATTATTAAAAAATTAATCTATTAGTATAAATAAAAATACCACCGATGTGATTAAAATATTTGTTCTATCATTAAACTTCCTTTTTATTATTTATTTATTTTGTGTAAAGAAGGTTTTTATAACAGAAACAATTGTATAGTACATCTAGTACCACAAAAAAAAGGGACTCAACTTTATTTTTTTAAAAGAAGTTGTTAATGCGCCGTGATACGGGAAACGACGTTTAGTTTTTTATGCAAAGAATGGGGAAAACGACGCTTATTGGACGTCCTTTTTATTATTTATTTATTTTTTTTAAGGAAGGTTTTTATACAAGAAATAGTTGTATAGTACACCTAGTACAAAATTAAAAAAAAAAAAGAGAGTCAACTTTCATTTACGGAAAACGACGTTTATTGCCCATCGGCCTATGGGTCGTTCCATTCTCAATTTTGAATCCCCAAAATGCCTCGTCGCTTTTATTTGTTGTTATGACTAAAATGTCCCTTGCTTCTCTTTGGCTGCTCCTGGCTCCTTGCTTGTTTCCTTTTTTTCATTCTTGTGTTTTTTTAGACTTTATCCGATCCACTCTATTTTTGTAGAATATATACCAAATTGGCGTTAAAATCATCCTTAATGAGACTTTATTTATTCATATCAATTTTGAGAGATGAATAAAAGCACATCAAATCTGACGTGCTATTGTTTATTTACTCCATTTTTTTTAAATAGTAAGGGTTATCTACTCTAATTTTTTTTAAATAGTAAGGATTTAGCAAAAAATAATATAAAAATAAAATGAAAGAGAATATTTTAGGAATATTTTTTTTTGTTGTTAAAAATAATATAAAGGTTGGATATGAAGTTATTGTTTGATGTGATAGTTATATCATTTTGATGTTATGGATTAAAGATGTCCTTATTTTACTCACCAAATATACCATATTTTACACATACCCACATAAACACTTGCATCTTTGCCTTAAAAAAATGAAAATAAAAATAAATACTTACATCTTTGTTTTCTTGCTTTTTTGAAAGAGACAATTAAGTTCCTTTTATCTCATTGGAACTCCGGGATCAATTTGCTATCAGAAAGAAAACAGAAAAATAATTGAGAGAGAATTTTTTGGTAAATCGTGTTTGCAAAAGTTTTTTTTTAAAAGGTAATATGTTTTCGAATCTATTTTATGGACAAAAAGATTCCAAAAAATCCATTTCTAATAAATGAGCATTAAAAAGAAAATCTACTTCTTAATTTCTACTTTGAGACAAAAGGCAAATCCGAAGGGGAAAAAGGTAGAGTATCCAAGTGGTCAAGGAATATATGATTTGCATTGTTGTTATCAGAAAAAAATACATATATTTACTGTTGTAACGGCAATGAGGATACGCGTCTGATTTTCTTCATTTCCTTCACTACCCTTGCTTTTTGTAATTTTTTTGGGGAAAAATTTTAGCTTTTTTTTTTTTTTTTGAATTTGTGGATAGAGGGATTTGAACTCCTCATCTTACTATGGAGTCAAATGTAAAATTATTGTTCAATTATGACTGTAACCATGAAAAATTAGTAGCTAATAGCTATTATTTTGAAGCATAATACATTCTTAAATTTTAGTTTGGTTATTACTAGTAATTTACCGCTTACGTGCTCTTTTTACCTTTTTTGTATTTGTTATTTTCTTAATATCTGACATTTATATATGTTCTTCTTAAATATTTGAACTATATGTCCAATATTTGGCTAATATCACATGTAATGTTAGAAAAATAATGTGGTAAAGTATTAAAAAAAATCCAACTAGTAGGATGGTACAATCTTTAATTTTCTGATCATATTGGAACTATATTAATTTCTTAAAAATAAAACAAATAATAAGAATATTTAAAAATTGTAGGAATGTCACTTTTTCAAAACTAATTGTAGTAAATAGCAGGTTTTGAAAATATTTATACTAAATATTAAATTTATAATATAAACAATTTATTTATCCTTTTTTACAATATAAATAATTCTTAGTTGTGTACTAAATAGATCTATGATACAAATAATGTATTTATCCTTTGTTTATAGTGTAACTATTTTTTATTTACATAGTAAATAAGTTAATTATATCATAAATCTGTTATTTATTATCATTTTTAAAACTTGGTGCCTGATGTTTACTTCAAAAAATTTCAAAAATCTAACATTTCTCTCCTTCTTTCTAAACTATTTTTTGCAACATATTTATAGTGAAAAAATTACACTATATATATTGAGCAAGACTAATCCTGAAGGAGCTTAGGAGCCTTCTAGCTCCATCCAAATATGGGCCCACTTCTATTAGCACGGAGTTGAGACATTCGTGTAGTTTTTTGTCAGTTTTATATTTCTTTACGTCGATGGGCTTCATTATTAATTACATTTAGGGTTGATTACGCCGAGCAGTTTTAGTATTAATATTTTTAGTTTCTATAACTAGATTAATTTTAATGTCTCTTTTTAAGTTCAATTGAACACTCTACTGAGTCTTGTTTTACTCATATGCCCTATTTCAGATACATTTATATTACACACAAACACCATATTAAAAATTTTTATGTTTCCTAGAACTAAAGGTCTTATCATTTGATAATCGGAGGCATAACCTAATAGAAAAACTACATTCGACTTTATCTAAATGTCGACAAAAAATCTTATTATTTGTATAAAAATGTTATATTTGGTCACTTCTTTTTAAGTGAACTTTTTCTTGGCAGGGCTAATATGGTCATAAAAAATTTATCCTTTTTGGGGCTTAAATTTTTAGGAAATAAACGCAAGTATCCCGTGACCATAACGAGGTTGCCTTGTATGTCTCCATGGAAAAGTAAGCCTATAAATAACCCCCATTGTCTTTCTCCATTTTCTTTTAGATCTTCAAGCTTTTTTTCTCCTTTCAATTTTCATCAAGGTACGATTTTCTTCTTTACTCCTCTTGATTTCTTTCATCTATAATACCCTATCTCTTGATGTATGTATGTATATGAGAATTGCGTTCACATTCGCGTATAATACACATATATATTGTGTGTGTGTGTGTATATATATATATATTTTGAAGGTATATATAATATATATTATATATATTCACATGCATGCGTGTTTTAAATTTTTTCTGTCGACATCGTACGTGAAATTTGTTTGCCTTGGATATGAAAATACTGTTTTTACTGCAAAAAGGGGTTTAATTGGTTTTCTTCCTGTTTCTTTGAAAAGGACTCGATTTTGATGCAGAATTTAGACTTTTAATATGAGTGGGCTGATTCTGAATTCAATATCAATTCCTCTCTTTTTCGTTGTTTTTTTTTTTTTTTTTTCTGTTTCTTGAATTCAATATCATCGCCAGAGAGCGATATGAGAGAGATTCCTACGATTGTGTGCTTTTCAGGGTTCTCTAACGTGCGCCCTTCAACGAAATAAATGGCATGAGATCTTAGTGTATTGAGTTCGGCCCACGTGGCCAAAAGGGCTTTTTCTCCCCCGGCGCATTGTAGCACCTTCCGGGGCGAGTTTAATGGCGGTCAATGGCATTGGCATATAGTCAAATTTAGTTGACGTTCGTTTTGGTTATTCGCCATAGAAGTCATCGGACATCCGTTAATCCGTTACAATGACTGTAGTGCCCATGCTTGAAATTTAAGTTTTTCCTTGATTTATAGGCTTGTGGGGGTATTTTTGTAACTTAGACAAAATTGTCACTCAAAAATTGGCTGGCTACTTGTTGTTTGGTCCGTTGTGGGTTTTTATTTTTATTTTTATTTTTTTGTATCTCATAAGGAGTTCACAAGTAAAATACCCTTCCGTTAGTGTCCTCTAGTTCAATCGATGAGTGGAGTTCAGTTAGGTCTTGAAGGGCATCTGCATTGTCTTTAAAAAAAATTAAAACAAAAAAGTATGATACTTTTCTTATAGGGCGTTTAGGAGAATATTTGGAACTGAAAATATTGATTTAAAAACTATATTATGTGAGTTTTATATTGTAGCAACTTTTTCTTTTTACTATAGTTGCATAGAGTTTTACATTGTTTATTGGTTGGAACCAATAGTTTCAACCGAGATGACAAATAAAGGCTTTTTTTTTTTTGAGAAAAGACCTTTCTTGTAGGATGTTTGGAATATTAGTTACAACCCATCAATTATAATGCTCTTTTTTCTTTTTTCTTTTTCCCTAAAAGAAAAAAAGATATGATCACACACAAAGCCAATATAGGCTTAGTGGGGGCTTAAGTCTCCGCTCCAATTTTTTATTTTTAAAAATGTTATGTACATAAAGATTTGTTGTGTTGTATATTAATGTACATATAGACTCGTTGAAAATTTAAAAATCAATCCTATAGTCTTTATATATTAAATTTTTGTTTTAATTATTAACCTATACTGATAAAGATCTCTAAATCCGTTACTGAGTATAATACCCATCTTTAATTCTTTTCTTTCCCTATTTTCCATCGAGTACAAGGGTTTGGTATGTCTTAAGGGAACTGATTTAATCATTCTGTAAAAATCTTTCTTAATAGTAATATGCGTTTTCCTCAATCCTAATAGTAGTACGATCAGAAGCCAGAGAGCTTTGACTGGCTTAGCTCCTTTTTCTCTCTTTCGGCTGCTCCTTCTGAACAAACATATACCCTTCTATTGCCTTTTGTCCCCATTTTGACAAACAAAAACTGAAAAAACAAGAGCAGCCACTCGTGCAATCTTATTGAGCATTTATAGGATGCCAAGGAAATGGAAAACATGGTCCAAACTAGATTATACTAGAGCATTAAAATTTCTTTTAAGAGTTATTACCTTCATTTTTGCTAGGTTATTGTAAGAACTAGTTAAAACCTTGATCGCTGCCGATCATAAAGTGCGGCAACGGCGGGGCCCACTTCTTTTCCCCTTACGTTGTTATGCAACGTTATTTATGCATATTCACATGAATTAGTACGATACTCACTTCTTTCACTTCTTATCATGCAACATTATTTTTTATCATACAACGTTGTTTATGTGCCTTTATGTATGATGTAAAACCTAATTTTTATGTGATGCTATACGCCGCACTTTAAGTATTATTAAGTTTATATATGTACTAAATTGGATTTTTATTTGAGTGGTGCAGTCATAAAAATAAAATAATTATACTCTTCCATGATCAAAAAACAAATTGTATTTAGAGAGTTTCTCTAAAACATTTTCCCCATATTATAAATAAGATCCAAACAAAATTTGGACCCCCTTTTGATCATTTTCTTTTTATAATAGAAATAGAATCTCACTTCATCAAGACTTTATTAGCATGTACAATGGCTAGTACAAGTGGAACCATGCTTGACCAGCTTTATCTGATCCATTCTCAGTTATCTGGTAGGTTCTCTGTTAAAATCAGGCATATATAATATGTAATGTCTCACCTCATATACACCAGCAAATGAACCAGACTGATCATGGAAGTGTTATCACATCTTGATCAGAGTGTTACAAATGGTTTTATAAGTTTGATACTTTTTTTTTATCCGTCTGTATAATTCTGATCCTAGTTTTGCAAAGGATTTTCTTAAGATCTTTGTGCCCTTTTTATGGTCCTTTTTTTCTTTAGTGTAGAGCAGAGCAATAATTGTTTTGCTGCAAAGGCCAGTTTCAAAGGGAGTTTATTTCAACTTTCTCTTTCTGCTCTCATCAACATATGAAGTGATGCTGTCGACAAGATCTCTGTGGGAAGGTTAAGAAATATAAGAATCTCGTGTTGTACGGTTCTTTGTTTCTTTCTTGAACAAAGAAGATTTTACCCACGTTGGAATTTGTTTCTGAAAGGCAATCTTTTACAAGGCCTTTAATATATATATATATATATGTATATATATATCTTCTTGTACTATTTTGTCAACGGTCAACTTATTTAACTGTCTTTGGTACCGTTTGGTTGGCTCAAGAATTTCATGAGCCATTGTTACAATTGATATTGATATATCACATGTAGTATTATTAAATCATTAATCATTAAGAAAAATCCTGCTCATATATAAACATGTATAATTAAGAGCTTTTCTGTAATTCAAAACCTGCAGGCTTAATCGACTGGGCTTAAGCCACAACTCTAATGGGGTATCAGCAGATCACTGAATCCATCTGGAAGGAAAAATTTGATGATCGCAGTGAAGAGGCGGTCTTGAACTCCTACACTTCATGGCTGGTAATTCATATATACTACTTGCTGATTTTAAAATATTTTTTTTCTTGAATTTTGTTTTCCTTTTTTCATAATTTTGTTTTTCGGGTTTTTTATTTCGCAGGCGAAGCATCCGTCTGCGCTGGACAATTTCGAAGAGATGATGAGCGTGGCTGAGGGAAAGGATGTGGTGGTGTTTTTGGACTACGATGGAACTCTCTCTCAGATTGTGGAGGAACCTGATCAGGCATTCATGACTGATGAGGTTGTTATATAATTATATTTATGAATTCCCGTTTTTTAAAAAATAAAAAATAAAAAGATTACCACTAAATCATTTTTTTTCAGCATATTGGAATTGCTTTTAGGAATTAATATTGATTATCAAAAACTGCAGATGCGCTCAGCACTAGGAGAAGTTGCACTTGCTTTCCCCACTGCAATCGTGTCCGGGAGGCGCCGAGATAAGGTTATTTTATCGTCGATTTTAAGTTTGTAATCTTCATATGTAACTTAAATATTACAAAATATAAAAGCTTTATATCGTAACAATTTTTTTTTTCATTTTACTGTAGTATGTGATAGTTTTACACTGTAATTAACTGAAAAGTTAGAGAAACTAAATAATGATCAGTAATAAAAGTCATGTTTTTCTTTTTTTTGTATTCAGGTCTTCAAATTTGTGCAATTGAAGAATGTGCACTATGCCGGAAGTCATGGGATGGACATATCAACTCCATCAGGCTCTCTTAAGTACAGCGATGATGAGCATCAAGTTAGGACCACTGATGAAAATGTGTGTTAAATATTTTCTATAAAAATATATATTTCAAAAGCTCTAACCAAATAGAATTATAGCTTCCTCTAACATATATATATTTTTTCTTTGCAATTTTTCTTTTTTGGGAATTAGGGAAATGAAGCGGTTCTCTTTCTTCCAGCGCAAGGGTTCCTGCCTACAATTCAAGAGGTAAAAATAATAAGACCTCTAGGGTTGACAATTGACATTGTAGCTAGCTTTAGAATTAAGATCACCATATTTTTTCATTTTTTATTTTTTAAATGAATGTGTTTATATACATATATATATATATATTTGTGTGTTTGTGGCAGATAATCAAAGATCTGAGGGAGAAAACGAAAGATTTAAAAGGCTCCAGGATTGAAGACAACCAGTTCTGCATCTCAGTTCACTATCGAAAAGTAGCAAATGAAGAAGTCGGTTAACAAGTTACTTATTATTTATAAATTTTTTAAATATATATATTTTTGATATTAAGAAATATTTGAATATTGCAGGATGTTGAGATGCTGAAAGAGACGGTGAAAAATATGATGGATGCTCACAAGAAATTCCGGATCTCAGAAGGGAAAAAGGTGCCTCAGAAAATAACACAATTGGCTATATCGAACTTCATTGAACTTTTATTATTATTATTATTATTATTATTTATTTTGTTTTACAAATTAAACAGGTTTTGGAGATTCGTCCAAACATAGACTGGGACAAGGGTCGTGCCCTTCAATACTTGCTGGATACTCTTGGTTATGACAGTACCTCCAAGGATGTCTTCCCTATGTATATCGGCGATGACAAAACTGATGAAGACGCTTTTAAGGTACTTCACTATTATATATATATATATATACACACACACACATACATATATATATAGTCCTTGCCTTTTTTTGAACATATTTCTTGCCTTTATTTGTATATTATTTGGAAATTAAAATTCCACATAATTTTAGACTGTTACATGTTTAAAGAAAAGGATAAATGGGTTTTATTACGGTCATGTTTTCGTGATTTGTTTTAGCTTTATTACCATTGTTTTTTAAAAGTTCTATATTCTATAATAGGGTAAAAAAATAGGCTTCGTTTGGTGTATAGGTTTGGAATAATATGGTTTAGAATTTTATAGTTTGAACTTTAGGTTTTAAACTGTGTAGTTTAAATGGTGGTTTTGAATTGATGTTTAAAATGTAAAGGTTTAAAAGAGAATAAAAATACCACATTGAGTTTAAAACAAAAACTAGTGTTTAGAAAACTATGGTTTATGAAAGAAAAACGAAAATAATAATGATTTTTATTGTAGAAAATAATTCAAATCATGTGAATTTAAAAGGGACGAAGTTTAGATTTTGAATGGTTTGATCAGTTTAAACTTCCTTTATGACTTGAACCTTTCACCAAATACTAATTTGAACTAATTTAAATGGTTTTGCACTTATGTACAAAGGGCCTATACATTATTAATATTGTGCAGTTTCGTTTTGAACAGCTATATCTCTTAATAAACTTCATCCGATTCATATAAAATTTTTCTAGGGTGAAAAATACTTTTTGATGTGTACAGATTTAAACTGCTGTATCTTCATGAAACTTGATCAGATTCATATAATGTTTTTCTAAGATGAAAAATACTTCCTTAGTATGTGCAGTGTTGAACTGTTATATCTTTTTAAAGTTCATCAAAATCATATAACATTTTTATTTCCTTTATGGTACTGATATTCCTTATGCTTATATACTTAGAATGTGTTTACAATATTAGTTAAAATTACCTGATTTCAACTAATTCTATAGTGTAAAACTCTTATCGGCTATAATAAAGAAACAAAAAGTTGCAAGAATGTAAAGCTCTCACATTTTTTGAACTTAAATCCCTAACCAACTTACCAAATAGCCCAATAGTACTAAGGTTAGCTAGGTTCTGTACTTTTACACATTCTTTATTTTAATATAGCCATAGTGTTTAGAAAAAGAGTTAGAAATTTTGTAGGTTAACCATGTATTATAATATGTAAGAGCTTTACACTATTTATAGTACTTGAAATTGTATTGATTGGATCCACGATCCCATACATCTTAAGAGTATGTCTGACAACTTTTTAAAATAAAAAAATAAAACAAATTTATTTTAACACGTAAGAATTTTATACTGTAACCTATCAGCTACAACATCATCGCCGAACACTCTAATTTTGTCATCAGATCTAACATTACACACTTTTGGTGGAGATATACTAATATAAAATACCTCCTACAGTTGTCTGATGTTTCCTTTTAAAAAAAATAAATAAATAAAAAGTTTAGTGGAAATTTCCCATATTCTGCTTTTACGTATGTTCCTTTTGTTATATATTGTTAGTGGCAGCGACGTTGATATTGACTATAGTACTAATAATTATATTATATACGTAACCCTTTAAAAAATAATTATATATGTGGGTTGTATCAGGCTATACGGCAAATTGGACGTGGGTTTCCCATTGTGGTTTCTTCTACTCCTAAGCAGACCAAAGCTGCTCACTCTCTGAGAGACCCAACAGAGGTCATGTCATTCCTGAAGCGTCTAGTGAAGTGGAAAAGTAGTTGTTAACTGGGCAATTTGATTGCCTGAACAAAACAAAAGAAAAACATAGCAAGTTATCACATAAGGGCTATATATAGATCAGATCATTTATATATAGTTAGTTGGTGGTAGGTGATTGGATAATTTGCCTGTGTTTTTTATTTGGCAAATGGGGTGGCTGGATAGATGGGCTTTGTGTCGTTTTTCTTTTGCATGAAGAGATGCGACATGTGTTGTGTTTTGTTGTTGGTTGGTAGCTTTCGAACTTTTTATGTGTTGGTTTTACATGTTAGAAATCCCCTAAAACAAAACTTAGGAGACTTTTAAAATAATAATTTTATGGAAGGGAAGAACTATAGAAACCCATATATGTTCCATTTAACTTGTGGGATTGGAGATAGAACCACAAGTTTAAATTGTTGTCGTTTTTCATTTTCACATTTCGGTTTTTTAGAAGTTAGATTTACATGTGGTGATGTAATTTCCTATTCGGTTTTTTGGAAGTTAGATTTACATATGGTGATATAATTTCCTATTCTTTTTTTTAGTCTCAAAAAAGATTGTTTAAGAACTTGGTTTAAACCAAAAAAATTTGATTTAAATCAGTTTTGTTACGGCTTTTTTTTTTATAAAATTTAAATTTTAAATTTAAATTGGATTTAGAATGCATTTATTGTGGAAACTTCTATTTAGAATTCTCAAATTTTTTGGAGGTGGAAAAAAGTGCCAACTTCTACTCTTTACATATTAGAATAATTAGATTCGTATTGAAAAAAAAAATAGTTTTTTTAACTAAAATTCATTACATGTGTTCATTGGTTATAGTATCATCTTGTGTTCAAGAACGCGCCATACTGTTAAGGCTTTCTTTACCATAGAGATTATTTATTTATTTTGTAATGATTAATATCTTCCTCCTAAAGGGTTCTAATATTTGCTTGCTTATTTTATAAAGCAGCAGTATGTGGAGAAGTATCAACCATTTGGAAGTGACATATTAATTGATAAATATTGGGGGAAAGATAAGAAATAATAATGAACTCGTGCACTTGTATTGTCTTAAAGGTTTTATAAGGTGTTTGGCATGGTGGTTACAACCGTTGGTTTGAATTGTTTTTACTGTAGCATGTGAGAGCTTTATACTGTAGCGAATTTTTTTATTACTATTTATAACTAAGAAAGTGATCTAAACCACAACGTGCCAAACAATCTTTAATGTCATGGATTTGAAAAAACGACTGCTATTAGTTAGTCATGTAAAAGATAAGAAAACTGACATGCCTGATCCAAAGCCTAGGTTTTAGTAAAGTTTGTTGTTTGTTTGCAACTGATGTTACATTTGGTTTGCTTTGAAAAATCGTTGTTGTTTAATTTATATTTATATATTTTTTTAATTTGTGTAACATAAACATCTATATTTTTCGTAAATTTTTCTAATACTTTAACTGATAGTCATATTTTGTTCAAAATTTCCTTAAATTTTGCCGGGCACTAGTGGGCCTCAATTTTGGATTTGTCTTGTTTTCTCCTTTCTCTTTTCACATTCATGCCAATCAACACCTTGTGACTAAAGAGAGACCATTAGGGTTTGCTATCTCTGGTTGTATTTGCTCTGTCTCTCTCTTTTTAATTTTACATTATGTTTAGTAGAAGTGAGAGATGGAGGGAGGGAGAGGGGTAAAGGGAGAGTGGTGGAGGGAGAGGAAGAATTTCTTGTTTGATTGGAATGAGTAGAAGAGGAAGAGGAGACATAAAGGGAGAGTATTTTCCTTTAAGCACACTATCTTAAATCCTTCTATTAATAGAGAAATCTAACCAATTCATCAAAATTTAAATCAAAAGACTTTTTTATCCTTAAAAATAGATTATTACTAAACACTATAACATACAATATAGTACTTAGACAAATAACTATTATCTATCTTTTCAACTATATATCTCTCTTACCAAACAATATAAAGGATTATCATAATGCTCTCCATCCTTCATAGTCCATATCCCTAAACTCTCTCCATCCCTTCTACTCTTCATCCCTCATATCAAATGAGGTGTTAGTATTTTCATAAAGAGTAGATATATTTATCCACTTAAAGCATTCTGGTTGTGGCATGTTGTTTAGATTTATAATTTTTGTGTAGTTTCTTGTCAGGTTTGTAATTTTTTTTATGTCAAAGTTTTTAGATTGTAAAGACTAATATCTGCAACAATTTTCATATTAATAAGAAGAGCCTATACTTTAGGTGCAAAGCATTTTAAAATAGCCGAAAGATTTATTTATTTCATGATCTCAGTTTTTTTTTTTTTTTGTGGAAAAAGAATGCATGAAAAAATTCTCCATAAAAAAAAAATCTAAGACCAATTTGGCTGGCCCTAGGAAAAAAGAACAAAAAAGAGAGAAAAAGAGAGATTGAGTCGATTGGAATTCTGAGATCGCCTCTGGGTATGTCATTAAACTTCTAGTCTTGAAAATTAGTTATAAAGCTCATATCATTGTGGACTTTTCAATGGCGATGGCTGTATTCAGCGTGGTGGCTTTGTTAGGGCAGATCTGATTTCATTTAGAGGATGAAATCCAGAAGGCTAGACGGCGTATCCTGACGTATTGCTCGTTTGGTGTTTGTACTCTTTCCGGGTTTTGTTCCCATCAGTGGCAGGCTTCTTTTAGAGGTGGCAGTGTGGGCTACGGATGTTGATGATGATTGCGCGTGTGCTTCACATTCTACTGTTTGAAGTCATCTCGTCGACTTTGCTGCTTATTTCTAGAAGCATTCTTCCTACCCTGATGGTCTTCTTGTTGGCTATACTTTCATTGAAGGTTTACGGTAGTTGTGCTTTTGGTTTTAGTCTGTTATGCTTTAGTCTAATAAAGGCGTCAATATTTTCGCTTAGTTTTATTGTTTTATTTGTAATAATACATGTGGTTCTCCTACCATTTGAGTTTGTTTGTGGTCCATTAAATTTAGGTGTTAGCGATTAGAAATTTCTCTAGTTATGAATCTATGCGAAGATGTTAATGGCCTTACAGCTACACTTTATATGCTCTTAATGGATCAAAAACTTCCATCGATTATAGTGGTTTCAAAAAGAGTATTATATGTACTCGTCTTTCGTCGTCTTTCCTGTGCTTCATCGAAATTTACTGATGGAACTAGTTCTTATAGAGTTAATTGAATGAAACTTTAACCTTCAATAAAATCTCCCTATTTATGAGTAATAATCATGATTTGACTTTTTAATTTATTGTACAAATCTCGTTTTTCCTTTAAGATTTATTATTGTAATTTTTTTTAGTTGAATGTAATTGTGCTTGTTCAAAAAAAAAAAATCATCTTTATAAGAGATTTTTTTCTTTAAAAAAAATACTTTTCAATCTCTTGGATTTTATTCCTGTTACTTACAATGCAGGTGTTTTTTTTTTTTTTTTTTAAAGAGTGCTCCTCTCAAAGAGTAACGCGTAATGTTTTGAAAAAATTACAATACATAACAAAATTATTGTTATGAAGTTAAAATTCAATACAATATTTATAAACACCTTTAATGAAAATTATAAGAAATTTTATTTTTTTAAAGCTTATTATAATAAATAGTATTTTTTGAAAATATTTGTAGTAAATATCAAACTTATAATGTACACCTTTATTTATCATTTACATTGTATAATTTTTATTTATACAATAAAATGATGTAAATAATATATTTCTTCTCTGATTTACAATACAAATATTTATTATTTAAATAATAAATATATTATTTACTATAAATATTATATTTTCCAAATATGCGTAAAATATTTATAAACTCAGTCCTATTTTAATTCATTATATTTACGGCTTTGCCGTTTTACAAGTGTGTGTCTTTTTTTTTAATGCAATAGTTCGGCTGTCGTTTTACGAACAATGACCACCTGCCATCACAAGTAGAACTCCGTGGGCGTAGAGTCCGAGGTACTAAAAAACGACATGTCGTTCCTTTGGATAATCTAAGGACAATTCGCATTAAAATTGGAACTTGGAGAAGAGCGAGACTATACAAACGGCGCCGTTACAACCCTCAGTCCAACAACACTCTCTGATCGTTTTCCTGAGAAAAGCTCGGAACCTCTTAAACCCTAAACCCCGCCTCATCATCTTTTTCCTCTGGAAAAAGTTTTTTAAAACCGGAATTTCTCGGTTCTGAGATGCTCATGAAGCTCTTCCTCCAACTGCGTCTCCCTAACCCTGCTCTTCCGGTCACCTGTTTCCCTCCCATGAAGCTGGGACCCTGCATTTCTTCTTCCTCAAGCTTTTCTCGAATCTTCCCTTTCAAGCTCAAGTACCGATGCTTTCCGCAGAATGACCAACTCGGCATTCGCCGATTCTCGACTCGGCCGTTCCGGTCGAGGACCGAGTTCTCCCGCGGAGGAGCGAGAGGAGAGGTTCGCGCCTCCAAGAGCCTGATCGAGGACGAGGCCGAGCTCAGCGACTGGGTCAGCGATTTGAGGGGCGACTCGTTCCACGGCGGAGACGAATTGGATGGCGAGAGAAGCAGTAGGGTTGGGGTTAGGGCTAGGGATGGAGGAAGGGATTGGAATTCGACGAAGAGGAGGAGGAGCGGTAGGAGGGAAAGCAGTGACTCGGAAGAGTTCGACGACTCGAGTCAGCGGGCTCCGGCTGGGTCCTTTTCGAGAAATTCGCGGATAAGTAGGCGATTCGATACTAGAAACGATGATGATGGTGGAGATTTTTCCCCTCGGAGAAAGAGTTCCAGGTTTCAAGATTCGAAATTTGGTCCGAATTCTTCGATTGGAAAGAGAGGTGGAAGGGATAATCGAGACGGCGGGCTTCGGAAGGATTCAAGAAAGCAATTCCGTTTAATGGATAAGGAAGATGATGATGATGATGATGAGGATACGGAGGGAAATAAGTTTGGCATTTTGGATTTGCTTAGTGATGAGGAAAGTGACGTTGATGAAGAGGATGATGAGAAGTTTGGTAATGTATTACAAAAGGAAAATGCAAAGGGTTCTTTGTTTGGTTTGGACAAACAAGTCAATGAAAAGGGTTCAGCCACAGCTTCAACTGGAAAATCGGAGTCTTATTTGAGCGACGCTAGGTATTAAGTTTGGAGTTATTTTGTTTGGTTTATGAAAATAACTAGTTCTGGTTCTATCAAAGGTCTAAACTATATTCAGGATTTGAAATTGAATGTCCCTTTTTTTTTTTTTTTTTTTTTTTTTTCTTATTTATCTGTTTTCGCATGTAACTTCTTTGTATTTCTGCAGATTTGACCAGTTTCCGGTCTCTCCCTTATCGCTTAAGGGAATCAAAGATGTTGGATATGAAAAGATGACTGTTGTACAAGAAGCAACCCTTCCAGTGATACTCAAAGGTTAGTTTCATTTAGACACTTTGGTATAATTCACAAGCTCTGAACTAGGAAATTTAGATTGACCTGAATACGTTACTGTAAGAACCTCATCGACCATCAATTTTTTCCCCCTGTAATACTGAAATTATTAGGAATGAATACTCAGTAACTTGTCTGTTGCTAATTTGATTTGTCTGCATTGTGATTTCTATGTTCTGAAGTAATTATTCTGTTTGCTTCTGTTTTCTAGGTAAGGATGTTCTGGCCAAGGCTAAAACAGGCACTGGAAAAACTGTAGCTTTTTTGGTAAGACCCTTCTTTCTTTTTCTTAAGTTGTGTTTTCTGGTTGAACATTGGCTTGTTAGCGAAGGGGAAGCTCTAATCAGAACATCCCTTCATGCGCAAAAGACTTTTGCTCTCTGTATTTTGACATGACATCTATTCGCAATTGCATCGTCAACATCATCTATAAATCCAAAAACTTTTTATATATTAGTAATTTATTTGTAACGAAAAATCATATTCACAATGTGTCTTTTTAAGTGGCTAGAAACAAAATGTAGGAAAATATTGGTTTGTTCTTCCTGAACCACATTTAGTTATCGTTACTTTTTTATTTTTTTCTTTTTTTTCGGGGAAGAAGTCAAAAAACATAAGTTGGAAAGGTTAACTGGATTTTGCCATCAGTAATATTTAGAAGTCATAGGAATGAGCTATTGAATTTTTTCTATTTTCTAGCGTTGTGAGTAGGTCATATGGAAATTACTTGTCATGAAAATTACTGTTTTTCAGCTTCCGTCAATTGAAGTTGTTGTAAACTCACCGCCAATTGGTCGTGACCAAAAGCGACCCCCAATTCTTGTGCTTGTAATATGCCCCACCAGAGAGCTGGCATCTCAAGCTGCCGCAGAAGCTAATACATTGTTGAAGTACCATCCCTCTATAGGTGTTCAAGTCGTGATAGGAGGTACGAGGCTTGCTCTGGAGCAGAAGCGCCTGCAGGCAAACCCATGTCAAGTGAGTTTTTCCGAATTTGATCTTTTTTTAATCCTGAAATTTCAAAATGAGTGAATGATCCGTTGTGATTTGTCTCCAAATATTAGTATTATTATTGGATTTGTAAATGGATCTGAGAGTCAAAGTTGAACTTTTTTTTCCCCTCACTGTAAGTCGCTAGCCATTGACTAATTCATGTTGGGGTCCTCACTGTTTGTGCTGACTTGTTAACGCTTATGATGTGACAACCTTCATTACTTATTTCATTACATATTATTACTTGCAGATTCTTGTTGCCACACCAGGGAGGCTCAGGGATCATATGGAGAATACTGCAGGGTTTGCAACTCGACTGATGGGTGTGAAAGTACTTGTCCTTGACGAAGCTGATCATTTGCTTGATATGGGATTTCGCAAAGACATTGAGAGGATAATTGCAGCAGTTCCAAAGCAACGGCAGACACTTCTTTTTTCTGCCACTGTTCCGGAAGAGGTTTCTGCACCTTCTGTTATGTTTTCTATTTTGTTGTGTTGTGGGATTTAAAAGTCTGATGATAGTTTTCTGAATGAAGGTTCGTCAAGTCTGCCACATTGCTTTGAAAAGAGATCATGAATTTATAAATACAGTTCAAGGGGGGAGCGAGGACACACATTCACAAGTACTCTTTCTGATGACATACTTTTCTTATAGATCTGTCATCTATTCATTCATATTTTATTACATCTTTGATCCTTAAAAATATTATCCTCTCAGGTGAGCCAGAGGTGTTTGGTTGCTCCATTAGAGAAGCAATTTTCCCTTCTATATGTTCTTCTGAAGGAACATATCGCTGACGATGTTGACTATAAGGTATGCCTGTCTGCATAACATGAGGCTCTCTGTCCTGTCTGGATGAAGATGCTCTCATTTGAAATTTAATATTTTCTTTTTAATTATGCATACTGTTTCTCTCAAATTTCAGTGAGGTCCATATTAAGAAGTTAACCTGTTCCCTCTCAATACGAAAAATTTATAACTACATCCGCATCAAATGAAAAATTATCTTGTATTTGTTTTAAATGTGCTACTAAAAAAATATTTCTTGCTTCACCACTGAAATTCCAATCTTTGAAACTATGGTTTGATCTTCCAATTTCTCAGGTTATTGTGTTCTGCACAACTGCCATGGTTACACGTTTGGTTGCTGAGCTTCTTGGTGAGTTGAACTTGAATGTGAGGGAGATCCATTCTAGAAAGTCCCAGAGTTATAGAACTAAGGTTTCAGATGAGTTCCGGAAGTCGAAGGGCCTTATTCTTGTAACTTCTGATGTGTCTGCACGTGGGGTTGATTATCCTGATGTCACGCTTGTCATACAGGTAAGAAGTCAATTATCCTGAACTTTTTATGGATGTGTTTTTACAAAAATATATCTAGACGAGTCGGGTAGAAATTTATAGATCTCTTTGCTTCATTTCATCCCTTTTGGGAATTCAGATCTTGCTAAATTTCTTGGGCAGGACTGGTTAAATAAATGAAGACTACTTAAGTTGTCATCAAGGATGACAATATTGATATTGATGGAATCATCGGCATTTAAATTTCATGGAAATATTGATATCGGTGGAAAATGGTGTAAAATACGAAAAGTCATCTTAAACCATATAATTTTTAAATAAGAGTTTTAAATTAGTTAAAGGTCAACTTATACAATTACTTTATATCTATAGTTTCATACAACATAAGAAAATATCAATACGAAAAAGAGCTTCTAGGAGGTTCAAAAGTATTTGGAATACTTTCTTGGTTCAAACAATATTGATACGGACACATGGAGTTTTAATAATTTATTATATAATTTTGAATATTCCATGCATATATCTCTTGATATCTATCTACTACCTCTCTAAGTATAACAAAATGTGAGTTTAACTTAATTATGCGAGCTTAGCACTTAATTTGAAAACTATGGAGTTGTATAGTTGAAGATATCATATTGACTATGTTCACTATAAGGATAATCCTTGTTGTAATTGCTAGTGATTCTCAGATTGGAGTTGATATTTTATAACATGTTCTAGTGTACTAAATAAATTAAAAATTGGATTTATAGCATTGAAAAGTAAATTTGTAAAAAGCTATATTAAAATATTGAATAAAAATAACTTGAATTTTATATTTCAAAATAATTTAAAAAGTTAAATATGAAGTTTGGATATGTTACCCATTTTTTGCCAATATTTCCATAGAAATTTTTGTAAAATTTTCAGATATTTTGTTATTTTACATTAAAGTTTTTACGGAAATTGATATTTCCATTAAAAAATCGATATCTGTGAAAATTTTTACGAAAATTTCTAGATATTCTGCAAAAACTATATAACACCCTTGTTTCTATATCAATACTTTGAAAATATGAAAATATCAATGAAAATGTCAATTTTTCAATTCTTGGTTGTCATAAGGTTTAATGTGTTTACCACCATTAATTACAGGTGGGCTTGCCTGCTGACGACAAACAGTATATTCATCGACTTGGTCGAACAGGGCGTAAAGGAAAAGAAGGGGAAGGCATATTGTTGCTAGCTCCTTGGGAGGAATTCTTCTTATCTAAAATCAAGTCTTTGCCAATAACAAAAGCTTCAGAACCTTCAGTTGATCCTGACACAAAGAGGAAGGTGAGGATGTATTAGCTATATTTCAAAAGTAAAAACCACAGATAAATATATCCATACAATAGAATATCTGTGGCATGACTGATACCGTGGTACAAACCGAGCAGGTGGAACGTGCGCTTTCCAATGTAGAGATGAAGACTAAAGAATCAGCATACCAAGCCTGGCTTGGGTATTACAACTCAAATAAGACTATTGGACGTGACAAGTATAGGCTAGTGGAGCTTGCTAATGAATTCAGCCATAGCATGGGGCTAGACAATCCTCCAGCCATTCCCAAGCTTGTTCTAGGCAAGATGGGCCTACGTAATGTTCCTGGGTTGCGTTCCAGATGAGCACATGTAGGTGGTTAATTTATTTGTGAATTATGACTTGTTTAGTAAAGAGGAAAAATTACTTTCCTGTGTAAGATCGGAAGGTAGTCAGGGCAAAAGTTTGATTCGCCTTTAAACGGTTGGGCAAGTCATTCATTCGATGCTACAAAAACAGAATGATTTCTGATGGTTATATTATTTAAAACTCCACAAAATTGGTGCAACCTTTTTACATTGAATTATGTTGTTTCAGCATAAACTAAATGGTCATACAATTTGGGCAAGGTTCTAGGATAAAAAGCCAAAACTTAATTTCTAAACAGATTACAGCGTCGTTATGAGAAGAGTAAATTACATGCATAGCCAAATTTGGGACCCTTGTGTATTAAGAACATGTTCAGTAGCTTGTATTGTATTGTATAAGGTATATTGTAGTGTCGTAGACTAATAATACACGATAGCTTTTGGTGTCAAGAAATGCTAAAGAAGTTAATAACCCAATGCAATATTAAGTACAATATTACATTATATTGCATTGTATTATTTATTCACAAATTGATCTCGACCTGGCTCTTTCAACCCGATCCGCCCCCAAAAAGGCCTTGAGCTAACCCAATGGCATCCCCAACTCTAGCCTAGCCTTAAGACTAGCTCGATGAGGATCCTCATCCTTGACTTGCTCTAACATTGGTTTTGGGCTGACCTTGATTGTTGTCGTGGACCAACCTCGACACCGAAATTAGCCCTACCCAACCTGGTCGACTTTGAAAGCAATCCTAGCTTGACCCTTACCTTGACCATG
>CAMOHE010045260.1:64351-117812 GCA_946598075.1 Artocarpus hirsutus | reverse complement strand
CATAAACTAAATGGTCATACAATTTGGGCAAGGTTCTAGGATAAAAAGCCAAAACTTAATTTCTAAACAGATTACAGCGTCGTTATGAGAAGAGTAAATTACATGCATAGCCAAATTTGGGACCCTTGTGTATTAAGAACATGTTCAGTAGCTTGTATTGTATTGTATAAGGTATATTGTAGTGTCGTAGACTAATAATACACGATAGCTTTTGGTGTCAAGAAATGCTAAAGAAGTTAATAACCCAATGCAATATTAAGTACAATATTACATTATATTGCATTGTATTATTTATTCACAAATTGATCTCGACCTGGCTCTTTCAACCCGATCCGCCCCCAAAAAGGCCTTGAGCTAACCCAATGGCATCCCCAACTCTAGCCTAGCCTTAAGACTAGCTCGATGAGGATCCTCATCCTTGACTTGCTCTAACATTGGTTTTGGGCTGACCTTGATTGTGGTCGTGGACCAACCTCGACACCGAAATTAGCCCTACCCAACCTGGTCGACTTTGAAAGCAATCCTAGCTTGACCCTTACCTTGACCATGGTCATGTCCCAACTCTAACCTTGTCTCAGACTAACCCAAACCTTGGTCCCAGCACAACCTCAACATTGGACTCAATCCAACCTCATTCTTAGTCTTGGACAGGCCCTGAGCCGACCCCCATCCCTACTTGGCCACAAGTTCTAGCCCAACGCATCAAACTCTTACACAAGTTTTTGCCCAACCTTTACTGTCACCCAAGACTGACCTTGACGCCTATCCTCGCTTAACCTCTGGATGGTATAACCTCCACCTTGTTCATGACCTGATGTCAAACCTATCCTCGACCATAACGCTAGTTCTAGCTTTGACCCTAGCCTTAGTTCTAACCTGACCCTAACCTCAATTCTAAGCTGAACATGATCCTAGACCTAGAGCGCTGCTACCCTATCTTCCCCCTACCCAATTGTCGACCTTGACCTAAACTACGATCTAACTCTAGACCTAATATAAAATAATACAATATAATGTAATATCATATACCAAAAATGAACCTTATTATTTGAACGACATAAACCGTATTATTTGCATCTATGTAACTTAAAAAATACAATGATCATATTAAACATTAATGTTATACAACAGAATGATCATTTATAGTGCATGAAACCTACCCTAAATAAACTTTAGCTTTGCATCACCTAGTTTTATAGTTTTTTATATATTAGTCTTTAGGAATCAAATTAGAACTTGAAATTGAAACTTAAATACTGTAGTATGTGACAAATTTACATTGTAGCATACTTTGGTTTTACACCATGACATGTAAAAGTTTTACACTATAGCAGTTTGAATTTTGGTGTGGGAACATGGTTCCCAAACACTGTCTTCGCAATTTAGAAAAATATTGGGTGACATAATATGGTGTTTGACACATTGGTTTAAACCACAGTTTGAACTAATAATAGTGTAAAGCTCTCACATGTTAGAGTATAAGGCCAAAAGTAGCTACAATGTAAAGTTCTTACATGCTATAATATTTGGAGCAATTTTTTTTAATTCAAACGGCCAAACACCTATAAGAATGGTGGGAGGGAGGGAGGGAGGGAGGGAGGGAGGGAGGGCGGGACAAAGTTAGAGGAATGAGAAATATAAAGGATGGAGAGAACTATAATAATATTTGGTAGGCGAAGCGAGAGTTGAAAGAAAGAATAATAATTATTTGTCTAATTGTTATATGTTTTCATAAGAAAATTAGGCAAATGACGTATTTTTCACCATCTTTTTAAATAAATGGTTGAAATTTTTTAAAATTATTGAAATGACCAAATTATTAAGAAATTAAAAAATTCTTTTTTACAGTATTATATAATTGATAAACACCAGCATATCATTGATGTATATAATTGATTAACATTAGTAAATTACTTGTTAACTATAATTTATCACTAATAAATTGGTTTATCATTAAGTACTAATGATTTATCTTCTAAAAATCTGTAAATTCTTGAATGAATAAAACAGGTTATTTAATAATAAACTATAAATCAATACATCATTGATATATTGCAGTATATAATAATGTACTGATTAGCATCAGTATATCATTCATGTACAATAACGGTCATTTTTTTAATTTTTAAAAACTTTTGCTATTAACTTAAAAAAAAAAAACTTAAAAGAGGATGAAATAGTTTTTAAATTTGAATATGATGGATTTGGTGGATCTTTCCACACTAAAAAGAGTTGTTTTTGTTTGCTAGAGGAAGAGATAATACCTTTTAGGATGTTTAAGAAGTATGGTTAGAACCATGATGGTAGTTCAAAACACAGTAGCATGTGAAAAATTTACACTGTAGTAATTTTTTGCTTTTTACCTAGAATGTGAGAGCTTTATACTATTTTGTAACCACAACCATAATTCTAACCAATGTTGCTAAACATCCTTTGAACATCTTCCTAAGCTCTACTGTCCAACTAACAAGGGATTAGATCTCTTCAACAAGTCCTTGCCCGCCCTCCATCTCTGGAACCAAACAGTCTAAAAGCGAATAAAATTTGATGATCAAGGATGACCCAAAAAGTGTGAAATTTGGGAAAACACCTTATGTATCATTGACGAAGGAGAGTTGACAGTATGAGAGCTTTGCGATGGGAAATATAAAAATGATTGTCATTAAGCAATCATAGATGTAAAAAATAAAAACGAATAAGACATGGATCCTTCTAGCCCTTCAACTTGGCCCAATACTCATCCCGAACCGATCCCAGCACTAGTCATCCACTCGATCTAAGCACCGCCCCTGTCTATGGGCTCGACCCCAACATTTTTCTGGCCCACCCCAAGAGGTGGTCCGGATCGGCCCTATCCATCCAGCCCATCGGCCAGTAATTTATATATATATATATATATATATATATATAATATGTGTGTGTATATATACACACACGCACACACCAAACTGTAACAAGTGTTAATTGTTATTAAAAACAAGGGATTACAAACGTTCTTGTTGTTTTTTAAAAATAGAATTATTAATACTAATAACTCCTAAACTTTTTTAATGTATTTTTCACTTTGCTTCCTAAATTTTAGAAATCACTACTTTGCTCTCTCAACTTTCAAAATGCTCATTGAATTTCAAAAATCATTATTTTTCCCTTGAAATTTCATAACCTCTCATTTTGTATCTTATTTTTTTGGTTTTCCGTTCAAAGAATTGAAATTAAGCTTACGTAATTCGCACATTTAGAAAGGAAAAAATAAGATTTTATTATTCTCAGATTTTGTTCTGTTTACAATCTTATTTAGTAGGTGTTTGGAAGAGTGGTGGAAACCATTTTTACTGTAGCATGTGAAATTTTACACTGTAGTAATTTTTTTATTGTTACTGTAGCATGTGAGAATTTTTTACTGTTTATAACTGAGTTTGTGGTTAGAACTGAGTGGTTCCCACCACTGCCAAACACCCCTTTAATATTTCATGTGTGCACTCTTATTTAATATTTTTTTTATCTGTTAATATTTAAGAAAGGTATGTATGCACGTTTATTCTCAAATATTGTTTGCCGATATCTTCTCATCTTTAATGCATAACTCATTTTTTTTAGTATTCAAATTTAGATATCGACGAATAATCTCGACTTGTCAAATGAGTTATGCATTAAAAATAAAAAGAAATGTACAAACAAGCACAAATAAATGTACAAAAAAGCGCTTCTTAACTGAGAATTTAGATTTTAAAAAAAACATTAAGTGATAGTGTAAACATGAAACAAAACTTTAAAACGATAAAATTTTATTTTTGTCTTTATAAATGACCCATGTACAGATATATAAGCTTAATTCAGTCTATTTGAACAAAAAATCCGAAATAAAGAAGACAAGGTGATGAACTTTAAAAAGTTTAACGGAAAAGTAATAGATAGAATTGTGATTTTTAAAATTCAAGAGATAAAAATAGACCTTAAAGTTTAAGAGCATTAGTGTTAATGACCCAAAAATAAAAATAAACAAAAGCATCAGCAAAGTGGCCTCAGCGTAAATGCGAGAAAAATATGGTGACTACATACAGCACCCCAAAAAAAAAAAAAAAGAAAAAAAAAAGAAAAAAAGAAAGAAAGAAAGAAAGCATAACCAATTGGAGCCAAGGATAACCAAGAATGTGATCTTTGCCTGTATTATTGCTACACTGTCCAACATGTCAACACGAGTATATAGTAAAAGAAAAAATAAAGTGTACACTAACGATGAAACTGCCTTTAGCGAAAAGTGTCTAGTTCTGAATCTAAGACCATTTCTAGTTCAGTCAGTTACAATGTCTGAACCTAAAATAAAATTGCTGTTAACGGAGTTCGCCATTGCTTTTTCTTTTCTTTAGTTTTCGTTTCTTTTTTCTTCTCTTTTTTTGCTAAAAATCGTGTGAAACCTTTTATCACCTACTCTCTACAATTGGAAAAGAAGCTGGTTGATTACTTCGTAGTGAGCGCATAAAGTACCGAACCGGCGTTGTGGCCGCCTTTTCATGAGAAAAAAACATGCATTCATCAGGTACCGTTTTCAGCCTCTGTTCCGAGCACAGTAAGAATCAAGACTCCCCGGTGGAAGGGGAAATTTCTCATTGTAGTTTCTCCCACCATCATAGCTCCTTGGTCTGCAAATACAAGGGAAATCCCCATCTTTCAACTGACCGTTCTTGTGTGAGTCACTGATCTGGCAAAATGATTAAACTCTCCTGTTAAGATAATAAAATCAACATCACAAAACTATCCCAGTAGAAATACATGTGAGCAAATAGGTAAAGACAAGTAAAAAAAAAAAAGTAAATGGAAATTGCTAATGCAAAACTAGTAATATTACAAACCCGTGAATCGAGACGTATTTTAGCAAGTGCAACCTTTTTATACCCAAGAGAGAAGCATTCACGGAAGGAAAAATTGCTTTTGAAAAACAACATTAAAAAGAAATGTTTCGCCATCAGCAGCTACCATCCTATCCCAAAATTGGCAGCAACAAGATTGTAAGGAGGACACAAAAAGAGCCAAGCACTTGACGTATTTCTTTTTCAGTCTTGTTTAAGTGCAGCTTATTTGGAGTCGCAACCAAAACGACTTCCTCTGAATGTGGGGTGACTGAAGGTTGATCAGGTGACTACTGTTGAGCAGAGCTACCGTGAAATCTTTGTTCTTCATTTAGTTGTGATACTTCATTTAAACTCGAAAAACCCATTGGTCCAAGAGAACCAAACTCCAGCTGCTCTGCAGGTGTCCCATAGCCAGCATTGTGATCATAAGGATAGAACATGACAACAGGTGGCACGGTAGGCCCATTAGATGTTGCCCCACTAGGGTTCATGGCTGGCAATGGATACATGCTATATGGCACATTGGTGGAAGCACTCTGTGTTGAGTTTGAGCGGACAGGACCATTTTGAGACTGGCATGCAGAAACGGAGTCGCGCCTATGTGAGCTCCATGGCCTTTCACTTCGGTTCTCATTTGCTGTCAAACGATCAGGCCTTGCATTTGGCTTTTCAGCCTGGTTACGAGTGTGGCTACACCTAGAAGGACGCAACTTTGAATTGGAATTCCAGTTTCCTTCTCTCTCACCATGATGATCATTTCTGTCATAACTGTAATTACTCCGTCTTGTGCTAGTAGAATGGCGGTCCCTTACTGAAACCTTCTGACGTTCAATAAATTGAATCAGAAAAAAAATGAAAATCTACAGATGGCGGTAACAAAACTTAAAAGGAAAGAAACTAAATCACATCCACTGATATCAAGTTTCCACATTCATATAGTAAGCTAAAATGATCATTTCATATTCACAAGGATTGTATAACTGAAATACCAGAACTTTTTTATGCATAGGAGAACTTATCTTACAGGATTTGGCAGGTATGTCCCAGTCCCGCTACGATATCTTGGCATCTCATCAACAAAACGTTGGTAAACAGCAGTAGGTCTACTAGACATGGTCTCGAGAGGGGCAACAGGAACAAGACGTGGCCCATAGCTCATGAGTTGGGTGATCAGATTCATGTTTCTTGAAAGCGGTCTTCCAGGACCATCCCATGGAACACGACCCTGTAAATAGATAGGAGGCACCATAACAGGCGAAGGGTAAAACAGAGGTGCAGTATACCGTGAGTTTTGGCAAAACCGTCCATATTGCAAATTTTGCCAATGGCTAGCAAAGTCACTATTGAGAATGTCAGGCTTATGCTCCGACGACTCAAGAGATGTAACCCTCTTCATAGAATCTGAAGTATTTGACAGCTCATGCCGTTGATCAAGTGCCTCGGAGTCAAAATTCTGACCAGAATCACTGTTATCCACTGCTTCATCCCCACTAAAATTACTGGTTGATGCATCAGAGGTTCCTGCCTCAGTTGGGAAATTGTACACTGGAAGCATGGTAACAAATGGAACAGGTGGTCCTGTAGCATAAAATGTAAAGGGAAGAACCTCAGAATTATCCATAGCTCTCTGTTGTGAGTGAGGATTTAAGAGCACAGGACCAAGGGGTATTACTGAATCAGATCCACTCGTCTGAGCTGGTTCAAATCCAGGAATCTGGTGCCTTGGAACTTGCCAGGAAGCAGCAGAAAGAGGTACTGTGCTTCTCTCTGCCATTTCCGTGCCCATTGGTGACAGTGAATTCCAATCTCTATTATCATCATCTGCCTGAGTAGAGGAATGTTCAGAGACACTCTTATCCTTCGTATAAGTAGCAGATGGCTCTGAAAAAGGACTAGCTTTCCTACCACGTTTATCCCTTGTTGACTTTGAGACCTTTGCTGATGATCCTTCCCATGAACTCTCTGAGGAGGTTTTGCTTATCTGGGAACCAATATGTGAGGCAGGAAAGGACCTCAAACTTGCCCTTCTATCATCAAAGTAAACTTCGTTTCCTCCGGTATCATGATACTGAAAATCATCCATTTGATCCTCATTTGTTGATCCACGGCCTTCTTTAGCAAACTTCAGTTGGCCTCGCATGGTACTTCCCAAGCTCCCTACTCGGGTAGAAGGATTAAAGTTATACCCAGATGAGGTTGACTGATGCCTATCATCTGCATGAGGCATCTCAAAACTGCCGTTTTCTAGATCAAAATGACCCGTAGATCCCCTGTCCTGCTCATGCCAAAAATCGTGATCAGCTTCCCTCAAATTCATTTCCACAGGACCAAAATTTTCATTAGCATGTTCTCCAGAATCTTCTGGGCCTGAGCTCAATCCCATGCCAGGGAAATAATGGGTCAAATGCGATCGAACGACACCTTGTGGAAATTGCATATTTGCGGCCCATGGATTATCAATCAAGGGAATATTTGTCGGAACCATCCCACCCATATTTCTCTGATCATATCCCATTGAAGCTAGAATGGATGGTGGTATTGGAAGTGGCAGATGATGAGAAGCTAAATTCACCGGAACATGAACCCGTCCATTAAAACCATGAGCTGTTGAAGATGCCATCATGTTTACAAGATCTTGCTCTTCCTGATGCATCCCTTGAGCCCCCGAAACAGAAGCAAAATCATCAGCCAAGGTTGCCAAGCTTGACTCATCTCGGTAGCTATTTGATACACTATCTGAATCAACAGCAATGTCAAGACTTTGCCGGGATGAGGTGCTTCTGACCGAAGAAGGATCATCAGTTGGTCTAATGCCAATGCTTGAAACAGTATCAGATTCTAAATTCTTCCTCCTAGAATTATCCAACCTTGTTGACGAAGTTTGGCTCTTTCCACTCTCTGGGGCTCTGCCACGCCTACCTTGCAAAGAGACTTCACCATATGCATCAGAAAGTTCGGGACTCGAATGTGTCCTTGCAAAAAGAAACTTTCCCTGTATATCATTCACCAAGTTTTCTGTTTTCAAACTTTTCTGACCTTTATCCATTTGTGCACCCTGGTTTGAACTAATTTCTTTCTTAATATGGTCAGAGGTCCTTGAGTTGTTTGAGATCCCGTAATTCTTTTGGCTTTGATTACGTGATATTGATAAGACATCACTGGTTCTGGAAGTGCTGTCCAAGCTACCTTGAAAGGAGGTAAGGTTAAATGAACCATGTGTACCATCATCTAGGGTTTCATGAGTAGAGAAAATCTCATTCTTTTTCCCAGTTATACTATTTCTGTTATTTTCAGGCTCATGTAATTGATCTCTATTTGATAATTTCAAACGCCACAAATCACTCTTTGGAGCATCAGGACGATGGCCACTGCCATGTCTGTCCCAAGTGTTCATAAAAAACTGATTTACTTCAAAAAATAGTTCTTCTTTTGGGCAATCCAGTAATCTAGCCAGCCGTTTAGCCCCAAAAGCAAATGCACTACGTATCCTAAAGAAGTTACCTAAAAAGAATACACATGCATGTACAGATATCAGATATGACAATATCAAGAACTTTAAATTCAAAATAAACTTTTCAGAATCAAGCAAAACAAACTAACATAAATAAAAACAGTTTTTTTTTTTTTTTTTTTTTTTTGGGAGAAAAGAGTAACAAGCAATATCAAAAGCCAGAAAATAACCATAGCAATTGGTAATATTCCACTGGTCACAATTTCAAACGAGTCCAATAACCACATAGAGTCATTTTAATCATGTTCATGAGATTGATTATAAGAAAACAGTGTCATTTTTTAAGGAATACTAAGAAAAGATTGTCATACTTGTGAATATATAGCTGAAAATTAGAGGAGTTCCAGAACAAGTTACTTGAAAGCACATCTTTCATGGTGTTTAGATTGACATACCTTTACTTACACTACGTCCAAGATTATTATTTATACGCAAAGGATCAATTACATTGAAATGCTTGGAAACAAAAGGTTGTCCCTGATTTTCTTGAACACCGGGGAAAACAGCATACACTGAGCTACAAGCATCAAGAAACAACTTGCTGAGTAGTAAATCTCCACCATCTTTTCTAGGAGGCTCCGCTGTAAGATTCAGAGACCAACAAATTAATCTAGCAATTTGGGAACACTAGAAAGGCAACCCAGTCAAAGCTTACCACTGAAAATCTTCAAGTGAGTTCTCCATACCTGTTACATCTGGAAGAGAACTAATAGGAACAGGTCCCCAAAGACTAACACAAAATTTGTCCCAGTCAAACTTGCTAAAAAACTCTAGAAAACGGTAGAGGAC
The DNA here is from genome assembly GCA_946598075.1 of Artocarpus hirsutus. Lineage (NCBI taxonomy): Eukaryota > Viridiplantae > Streptophyta > Magnoliopsida > Rosales > Moraceae > Artocarpus > Artocarpus hirsutus. The sequence continues at coordinate 108,662 of CAMOHE010045260.1, read as the reverse complement.
CTGAATGCACAAAAGAGAAAAATTACGGTGATGAAGAGGGAACAACAATTCATTCTGAAAAACCGGAAAACAAAAAACAAAGCAAAACAAAACAAAACTGCAACAAAGATTTGAAGATGGAAAAGAATCAGATAAAAAAAGAGGGCACCCAAAATTACCTCAAGTGGTCCAGCAAATGAATTATTGAAAACGTGAAAGATGTAAAGAACCAAGGTTTCCAATGCATAAGTTGAAATAAGTCCATGATGAGCACCCAGTATACGGCTCTCATAATAACACCATGCTTTTATCAATATAATACTACGCTTAAACAAATGGTTCTGGTTTATTAGATTATCAACCTGTAGAAGCAAACAACCTCAATTGGGTAAAAACATTCAAGCGTTGTCATAGGTTATTTTTTGAAGGAGAGGGATTTTGAGTAAAACCCCGATAGCACACTCACCTCATCCAGGAAACAAAGGGTGCACAATCCTCCAAGTTGATTGAATGATATGTCTACCACAATATTTTCCACAAGGCACTTAATTATCTTCACCTATTCGGACAAAGAAACAAATAAACATATACGTATCAAAGGATACAAAACTCCACATTAGTTTATATCACACAATTTATATTAAAAAAAAGTTTATATGGCACAACTTATTCTTTATTCTAAATATGATTTGTATTTAGACTGGCAGAAAAAGAAACAATAGTTGACAGAAAAAGAAAGATAATATCCAAGCATGAGAAGATTAATATTTCCAATATCCCTAAAAAAGCATCAAGAAAATACAGATGTTACCCTCTCTAGACACTGTCGAAATCAAAATTTAAACCGCTCACCGTCATAACAGATAAATAAACAATTATCTAAACTTGCTCACCGTGAAACAAATTAAATAAGCAATGAGAAGTTGAGAAACTACAAAAACGAATCCTAGTCAGCATGATAAAATATCTACCAAGCATTCAACTGGTTTGAGGCACACAACATGGTCCAAAGTTGCAAACAAAGAAAATAAGTAAAAATAACCCATAGAATGAAAAAAACTACCAATTTTTGCATCAGTCCTAGTCAGGATCATCATCCTTTCTTATAGGTTTTAAGTACTAAAGTTTTCCTTATCTTCCAAGGAAACTATGTTAATAACTAATTTGTTGGTTGACAAGTAAAACCCTATTTGAGGATTCCAACTTTTCATTTCATTTCGTTTTCACTGCAAAAGATATCCACGAGTATCCATATCAACTTAAACAAAACCCACCATGGATATCTTGGGAAATCATAAAACCTAATCATGTGTCAATGCATATAAACCTATAACAACTCATGACTAGCAGATCTCTTGAATTCTTGTCATTTTTCTAAAACAAGATCACCAGCCCCCATTAAATGAACAATCTCAATGTATAATCTACAATTGATTAGTGAAAGGGGCAAAGAAAAAAGCAAAAAAGACCAAGGACTTACTTCAGCCTGAATGTACTGAACCTCCTTTACACGGAATTCAGCATTCTCGTTCTTCTCCTCATTCTCCAGCATATCACGAACCTGATGGGCCCATGTTTCTTTTAAATTTTGATTATTACTGAAAGCTGTCAAATCAATATCTCCATCAGGCAAATAAGTCTTCAGGGGCACAGATCCAAATGTAAATACCTGCAGACGGAAAAAAAACATTGGGTTGTTACCACAGGAATACTGAACTCCGTATGACTAATCATACAACTTACAAGAACTGAAGAGAAATTGATGTAACAGCACGACAATGAACGTTATCAACCTCCATTCCCAATAAACTACTGAATTCAACTACGCATAATCCTCAAAATTTTGTAATTTACCATACAACCAAACTAGTCTCAGGATTCAACTCATTGACAGCTATTAATACATATACTCGTACCCATAATTAATAAGCACATCATAACTCTCATATAATAAAAATAAACAAATAAAACATCATTATTGCTTTAGGCTTTTTTATTTTCTACATGACAGGAAAGGTTGAGGTGTAATATTGATCTTAAAAAAAAAAGAGTTGAGGTATAATAACATAACCGACATCCACAATTGTGTAATTGTAACATGTAAAGGTTGCAGTGTAACGACATTGTTCCATTGACTACAGGTTTTGTTACCGTGTAGAACCGGACTTGCTGGAGGACTTAAGAACGCCCCTATTATTTTATTTTCATTCTTTTACCAACCCAAAAATAAAATTGTTCTACGCAGAGATCTGTTCCTCCCATAATATTATTAATCAACATTACCCCAAAAGGAAGGGGGATTCAGGAGAATGATTTTGGAGGTGCAGGATCATTAAAAGATACGAAGGGATTGTGAGTAAAACCGTACAGCTATTATTCATCAAAGATAACAAAGCAATGCCGCCGCCCCCCCCCCCACCCACCAAAAAAAAAAAAAAAAAAAAAGAAAATTGTAAACCAAATGTGCACTAATGTTCCATTTAAACAGGCCTTAAATCAATGGACCGCACGCATCATTTTCGATGTGCATATATATAACTGTAAAGAACATAATACAAATGTGCAAAGCGTCAATGACTCACCTTGCAAGTGAAGCACTTAGAGATGAGCCGCTGTACGTAATCCGCGACCGCACTCCGGCGCTCTTCGGAAGGCAGGTTGGGCTGAATGCAGGCGATGAGGTCTGCCGTCCTCTCCTCGGCCCTCAGCCACCGCTCCGAATCAAGCACCCGCATCACGGAGGCGGCCTCGTTGGGCAACAGACCATTCAGCAATAGCCCACTCGGCGGCGGTGGCTGCGCCCACGCCTCATGTTCGCCCATGCAAAAAAGCCCTACGTTTTCCCCCTGCTTCCCCTACAACGCCGCCGAACTTCTTCCCAATAACTTCCCACCACCGCCACACACAACAAAACTATTAGCCTCAATATCTATCTTCTAACCTCCGATTAAGCAAACAGAAGCAAAGAGAAAAATGGCTGTAGGAGTTCGAATTATGACTATCTTTTTTCCTTGTGTTTATCTCCAAATGTAAAGATAATCCGACTAAAAAAGGAAAACCTTCCAGTGATAAAACGAGAAAAATCAGATATTAGAGGATTTTGTTTCTGTAACTTTCCCTTTCAAGTTGAAGCAAAACAACAAAACCTAAATCCTAACAAATCTCAGAACATCGACCTTACCTTTCAAGAAAATCGGTAACTCGGTGTAGCTATTATTAACTAATGAAAAAGAGAAATGAAAAAAAAAAAAAATCAAATCCACAATCTGAACAGAGACGAAACCCTTGATAAAAAAACCCTAGCGAAGGGAAAAGGGACGAAATTCTCCAAACCCTAGCAACTTGATTGGCGACAAAAGCAACGGAAAATCCGACTAGTTTGGAGGAGTCGGCGAATCAGGTGAAAATGGCTATGGCGATGCCTGTATAGTGCAGTGCAGTAAGATTATCATCAGAAAATGGCGAAATGTGGGAGAGAAAACTGGAGCATTAGATGAAAGACGCCATAGAAACAGAAGAAGAACGCGAAGATCATGATCAAAATTAGGCGTTTTTTTCCCCCCAAATATTATTATACCTTTTGTTCCTCAAATGAGAGAGAGAAAGGGAGAGAATCAGATGGCCGTGATTGGGTTAGAGAATTTGTGAGGGGTTGTGGTGCATTTCCGAGGGGTTTTGAATAATGCAAAAGAAATAAAAAAATGAAAAAAGAATAGAGGAAAAGAGTAATTATGGATCTTTCCCCAGAAAAATAATAGAAAAAGAAAAAGAGAGAAAATGGAAAAGTGGGTAGAAAAAACACCTGGGAAGGTCTTGTTAAAAAGCCCAAAGTAGTGGGCTGTGATCCAATGAGTTGTGAGCCCTTATTTACTGGCCCATAGTCGTAGTCTCTCGTATGAAAGCTTAAGAAGAGGCTCTCTGCATATAGCGAAATGATATGAGATAAACGAAAATAAATGTGCAAGGAGTCGATCCTAGGGTTGAGAATGCTGCCAACCACCACCCAAGTGCATCAATGTTTTTTTTTTTTTTTTTGTTAAATAAGGGCTTTGAATATCTTTATTATAGTTTTAAGGTTTCAGACCTTCTTTTATAAGCGTTGACGTCCCTTGTGTTTTAAGGTGTTGGCGTTTAAATTAATTTTTGTCCACATTTCAAGATCTGAAGAAAATACAGTTCAAAGTATTCAATAATTAAATATTGTTATATTTTTTACACTAATAAAGATTTTTTAGTTTATAGTAAAAAAATTATACAGTAAAAAAATTTAATTTTTAAAATTTAGTTAGTCAAAATTTAAAAAAATTTATACAATAAAATTTTTTTAATCGTGTTGTGTCATGTTAAACGTATTTTAGTTTATATTTGTATTTTAAGCATGTTTATTAATCACGTTATATTTGTGTTTGGTTTAATCGAGTCGTGTTGTAAACGTATTGACACAACACGACATACGAACGTGAATTGCAAGCCTTGTAGTGAAAATTACATGCAATTAGCCTCTGTTTGGTAGAAAGGGAAGAAAATGAGTCGGAAAGAAAAATTATAAAGGATAAAAAACTAAAAGACAAAAAAATGATTTTAGTTTTCTTTGTTTGGTATAAAAGGAAAAAAAGAAAATGAATTTATCTCTTTGTGTTTAGTATTGAAAGTAAAACATAAAAGATGAAAAATTATAATCAATTTAATTACTCTTTCACTCAACAAAACATAAAAAAGGATTGCACAACGGGCAAAAGGCCAAAACCAATGCACCGGAAGGCACAATCACAAAGGAGCGGCCTGGATATTCCCTGATATTCACGGAAAGGTTTTAGCAAATACTTAAAAAGCAAACTAATTGAACTGAAAGCACAAAGCACACGCCAAAAAAAAAGAAAAGAAAAATTCAACATTTTTCTTGATTTAAAAAAACAACAAAGCATAAAATCAAATAAAGAGAGATTCAACCATAAATTAACAATAATTTAAATAAATTTAGACTACATACTTTTATCAATCTTCAACAATATAAATTATAAAAAATAAGCTTTTTTGCAAAAAAGATGAGAAATCTATGATGCAGATGTGAGGTATAATGATTGGTAAAAGTTTGCAAGGAAAAAACCAATCAAAAAATAAAATATGAAATGGACTGAAGATTTGTGAAGTATAAGAGAAAAAGTTTCTAGATTTTTTACGTATAATTTTTATGAATAATTTTATAATTTTGTCTCATTTATATAACTGATAATCTTTTCTATCTAATAATCCGTCTAATTTTAAAAAAAAATACAATAAAACCTATTTGATAATTTTTTCATCTCATTTTCTTTTCCATCTAAACTTTTTTCTTATCAAACATCCTCATCTATCAATTTTTATCTCAAAATCTCTCCATTATTTTTTTTCATCTAATTTTCTTTGGCACCAATCAAAGAGTTAATATCACCGCTTATTGAAACAGCCTATTCTATTTTGTGTTTTTATAACTGTCTTTTTTTCTTATTTTTTTAAATAATAAATACATATTTACTGTTCTGCCCATTTCAAGATGAATTCCTAATCCAAGCCTGATTTGGTCTCTCTCCTCAAAAATTATTCAAACCCTCTCTCTCCTAATCTCATTTCCCTCTCTCCTCGCCAATCCACTTTCTCCTCATCGCCCTCTCTCTCCTCCTCTCATTCCGGTGATTTTGACGAGGCCACCTTCGTCACACGAAGACCAAATCCCTACCAACAGCAACGGAGATAATCTCGCGAGCATCACAGCATCAACGAAGAATCTCCACGGGCAGGGCGGCGCAAGTCTCTCGAGGTCGACGGTGCGCCGCTGTGCGAATTTTGTTGCAACGGCAATCACGTCCACTCCAGTTCTCACTGATTCTCACGATTAGCTAAGCACATTTTTGAAAGGTGGCAACGATTCATCTCTTCCCACGAAACTCGCAGATTGGCGCTCGAGCAAACTCGACGGTGGCAGTGCCGGAGAAGGTGAGGTTGGCGTTAGAATCAAGGTTAGACATGTAGCTGGTGTTCAATTTTGTTCACAGTCACGTTGTTCTCCATGTCTGCAGAGTTGTTTCTATTGTGCAATGTTGGGCCCAACAAACCTGCCCTAGCCCAAAAACAAGTTTAGACAACGTCATATTGATGAGCCAACTTTATCCTACATGCTCGAATGTGATCGGCTAGATTTTTCTTTTGTTGTTGATGATTGATGTTGATCCTGCTTTGTATTTATATCTGAGTTTCTTGATATCTCTGTTTGAAGATTGTGGAAATTTATTTGTTTGATGATTAATCAGAGACTTGAATTTGCTCTTGGTATTTGAATGGAACTTGGGGGTTCCAAGATAGAATTTGTCGGGTTTTGAGATAGAATCTATAAGTTTTTCGAGTTATGTGTTGGAATCTTCAAGTTTTTGAACAATTCTATATGAGAGAGTGATAAGGAGGGTAATTTAAATTTTTAATAAATCACATATTTTAATTAAATGAACAATTTTAAAAAAAGCCTTTTGAAATGACAATTTTAAAAAGGTGCCCTTTAAGGGGATATTCTTGTAAGTTGTTCTTACATATAAGGTATTTATATAAATGTCATTTATTTCAACTCAATTTTGGTTTATGCTGTAAAATGTTAAAATTTCATATGTCACAAAATTAGAGCATGTCTCACGAAGATATGTCCACACGTTTTGCTAAGACATGTCATAAGTCCCACCAAGACATGTTTGTATGTCTCTCTAGGATATTTTTCGTGTTCCTCAAGACATATTACATGTCCCACAGAGACATGTCCAAGGGATATGACGCATGTCTTTCCAAGACATTTTTCGTCTCCTTTGAAACATATCACATGTCCTATAAAGATATATCTGCGTGTCCCTCAGGGATATTTTTTATGTCCAGGTGTGAGATGTCGCATGTTTCTCTGGGATAGTTTTTGTATCTATTAGGGACATGCCATATATCCCATCGAGACATATCCGTATGTCTCTCTATGATTTTTTTGGTGTCCTTCTGTATCATTTTTAGGTGTCCATTTGGGACATTTTCTAAGGTCTTTTCTAGACAATTTTTATGTCTTTTTGAGACTTTTGGGACATTTTTTTGGTGTCTCACAAACAAACAAACAGACCTTATTGCCATTCCTCTCTTTATCTTGTTCTGATCTATCAATGTAAACCATGCCAATTTTATCATAACATGATTGGTCACATTGGATATATGTTGGCCTTTTATTTTAACATGTGCTAGTAAGTTTGACTGATTTACTTTTTCCTTTGTTCAATTAATGCAGGTTGCTATCAACTGTCGTGGCAGCGGCAACAAAAACTCACCGAAGGCCCATTTGTTTCAGAATTGGAACAAACAGATCCAAAACAACATGAAGAAGCCGTCGGAGTTCTTTTTCTCAAAGGCCTCACCTCTCAATGTCGTCGACAAAGCTGGCGGCGGAGAACGGGCTGTCCACTTGCCTCCTAGAGTTCTGCTCCTCCGCAAACCTCCTTTGTTCTTCAGAATTGGGCCAGACACTCGAGAAGCACGACAAAGACTCGAGCTTCTCCTCCTACTCCGACATGAACTTCACCAACTGGTGAACCAATAAAATCAGAGGAGCCAATTCATTTACAAATTAATCTGGCAACAGTGGTCAGCTTTAGCTTGACTTGTTTAGAAGGTATAGCCATGGCTCAACCCGCGACAAAGATCATGACCCTTGTCTAAAACGATGAATTAGTTGTGGTGACGCCAAATTTGGCGTCTCCTGTCCCCGCCGCCGCCAATGTGGGAGAAGACAGGTGGCGGTTACCATTGAGGTATGGGAGAGAGAGAGTAAGAAAAGAGAGAGAAGAAAAACTACAAAAAAGAAAAAAAGATATAAAAAAGAAAGAAGATAAAAGAAAAAATTGTGGCATTATTTCTTTGGCATTAAAAAAATATTTGTAAAAATATGGTATAGCATGTAATTTTCTCTTACATATATTCCAAAAATAACTTAGATTGACTTATGCCATAAAAGAAAAAAATAATTACGAAGAATGTTATGTCACATTATTACATTATATTTAAAATATCAAATATATCCTTAATGTTTTGTTCAGATCAGTACCCTAAGAAATAAATACTTTAATTGTATTGATCAAGGTTTTAAAAGACGAAAACGAAAACCGAGGCGTTTTGTCTAATTGAGGCGAGGCGTAAGCCTCAAGGCGGATTGAGGCGTAAGCCTCGAATGTAAAATAAAAAATTCAAAAAGTTGAATAAAATTCATAAACATGCCATAAAACACACTTGGTTCATCATAAAACCATAAGACACGATAAAAAAGTGCATAAAACATATACAATATAATATATATGCTACTGCCCTTATTATAGAGTTATACTTGTACGGTTTTTATAGCACACAAGATAACCTTTTTTTTTGAGAAAGTGAAATAAATATAGTTCTAAATTAATAAAAAATCACACACTGCTCTCTTTATATAACTTTCATTTTATATAACATTATAAATTTTGTATAACATCTACTTCTATAAAATTTCATTACAATAGTAGCTACAAGTGGGAGGAAAAAAAAAACAGCCTACGGTAGAAAAGAAAGGAAAAAAAAACTAAAGAGTGAGGTCAGAGGAGGTCAAAATCTAGAGGTGGTTGCTGCCAGTGGGTCGTCGCTCTGGTCGCTGCTCATAGGAGAGTGGGCTTGTAAGTTGCAAGGGTTGCTGATGAAGAGAGGGTTGATGATGAAGAAGGGGGCAAATGATGAAGAAGATGGTAGACTTAGGGTTTGAAAATCTATTTGTATATTTTTATCAGATTAAAGCCCAATTTTGGTATTGGGTTGACTTTCTTTAAAAGGAAAAAAAAAGATTGGCTTGAAAAATGGCATTCAAAATAGCCTTTAATCTGAGGCTCATGCCTCATAAGCCTTGAGGCGTTTGCCTCAAGGCGCATGCCTCAATCAAAAAAGACGTAAGCCTCGTTCAAGCCATTCAAGGCTTAAGCCTTGAAGCGCTGATCGAGTGCCTCAAACTGAGGCGAGCCTCGAGGCGTAAGCCTCGAACGCCTTTTTAAACAATGGTATTGATGACATTTTTAATGAAATAAATAATAATATGAATATTTCATAAATTAATAATAGTCTTTATATTACCATTATATTAATGATTATATATTAGCAAACATATCATCCATGACTATTAAAACCAAATCTTCTAATTAGGCATATATGGATTTTATATGTGGAAATATCCAATTCAGATATTAATAGTCTAAATTATATAATCCGTAGTCTACGTATAAAGTTGAGCACTTCATACATGACAAGACTATAATGGGGATCTACATCCAAATAGGGAAGCGTCTTATCTTGATCGTTGGCGCGAAATGACTCTATGCCAAACACATTAGTGTGGTAAATCTAATAGTGGTTGCACACTAGACTGGACCTAAAGTTAAATTGATTTAATAATAATTCCATTTGACTTAAAATCAATTGTCTTTGATAATCATTTATGTGTTATCTTAATCCTAAAGTGGATTCATGATTCTATGTTTATAGCTTATATCTTTTGATATGCCAAAGGCAGGATTTTTGATGAACGAAGGCTCCATTATCGGTATGTTAGAGTTACAACCTATATTTGATGAAAGTATAATTCGCAAACCTAAAGTTGAATTGATTTAATAATTATCGGGCTTGATGGGATGCATGGACCACAGTCTGGTTAGACTGCTAGTGGGCACGGGCCCACTAGGAATAGCACCTACATCTGCACATATTGAAGAATTAATTATTTAATTAATTCAAGAAAATAATTATTCAAATTGGTAAGTGGAATTTTGATAAATTAATTATTTAAATTTGTATTAGAATAAATAATTTAAATCCTAGTTGAATTTGAATTATAGATAATGGATAATTATTTATAATTATTAGATAATTATCTTAGATAATGGAATTCTAATTTAAATTGGAATTGTTTGAATTGAAGTTATCATAGATGATACAATAATCACAAATCCTTATATTATAATTAATTGAATTTTTTGAGATAAATCTCCTAAGGGTTGCGCCAACTATAAGGACAGGAGAGAGAAAATTTATCTATTTATCCTGATTAGACTTCCGACTCTTCTTACTATTTCTGTAAATAGAGATCTAGAGCCTTCACTAATTCTATGAGATGGCCTAAGAGCAAATTAGAGAGGATAGCTTAGATTACTTGCTTTTAATAATCCTAGTTCTTAAGTACTTTAATACTTAGAAGGAGTATAGCTATGGTGAAGATTTGTTGAGTTGTGCCCACACACACAAAACAATTTAAAGGAAGAGAATAACATTGAAGATCTAACGATAGAGATTCGTTCTAGGAAAATTGTTCAGTCAGAAGTATTGTTTTCGGTCTTCAATGGGTACGTTAAATTAGATTTAATTATTGTTTATAACATCATGAGTTAGTTTCCTGGGTGTTTTATAAAATTTTTAAATTTTCGCTGCGTCACCGAACCAATTTTTTCAACAATTGGTATTAGAATTAACTCGTAATTATGCTATAGACATGAATTATTTAATCTAATTTTTACTCCTTATGCATTGAATTGATATCTTAAAGAGAAGGCACTCTAAGATTTCTATATCTGAATTAATATGTGTAGGAAAAATTAATTAATTGTCATCATAGGAATTTATGGTGAATGATAATTATTTAATTTTAATTATTGTGGCTATGGTTCTTTAGAGTTTAGAAATATGTATCAAAGGTTTATTCATAAAATTATAATTGTAATAGGATGTGGTCTATTATCACCGTTAAGAATTTATCACTTTTCTTAGAATTCATGTAAACTGGAAATAGTCTAGGGTTTTCTATGTAATTGATTCTATAGATATCGATAATGAAGACGGAGCATTCTATTGGAGCTTTTACAATTAATTTTCTCAAATTTTTGTATTTTTGAAATTATATATATAACATGTGTTACATACTATATAGTGTAAGGATTTGAAATCCGTGCGGTCGTATATTATTCTTTTCCTTCTCTATACATTGAAACTTTATGCGCATGGGATCATATTGATCCTTGTGTGTGTTCATGAATTAGGCCACAAAAAGCAAGAGGAAAAAATAGCGCTTTTGGGTGTTGTAGTAGCTAAAGTGGGCTAGCCTAACTAGCCCACGGATGCGTAGGAAGGCATGGGCAAAAACATATATATATAAGTATATAAAATATATAAAGTAATATGACATAAATACTATACAATATAATATATATGATATATTATTTTATATATAAAAATATATTTTACTATATTATGATATATTATATTAAAAATATTGATTAATAATTTGGATAAAATAAATTATTATGTTATTATTATTTGAAATAATTTTTATTAATTGAAGAAAGATTATCGATAAAATTATTTGAAATCCAAAAATTTTAATTTTAATATATTGTCATCAAAAAGAATATTAGGGATAAATAAAATCTCAAATATGGCATAATAATCTTTTAAAAATAAATATATATTTTTTAGGTGGGATATTTAATGAGTAATTTATATAAATATTTTTGTCCTCAAAAGTAAATTTATTGATAAGTAATATAATAATAAGAAAATTCATGGAAACAAAAAAGGCGTGCAAAAAACAAAATAGAGGTGTTAGGCACACCCTTTAGAGAAAACAAATAGGTATCATTGTAATAGACCCTATTACAATTCACCTTAAAATATACTTTGCATTTGACAAAAAATTCAAACCCATGAGTTCAAATAGTTATACTAGTTTAACTTATCTTTTGAATTTAAACTCATTTACCAAATATGTCAATAACATTTTAAAATGATTTAGATAAAACAAATTGGTATTTGTGTAAAAGACCCTATTGGAATTCACCTTTAGAGATATATAATTTAGAATTAATTAAAATTTTTCTCTCAACTATAATTCTTATAATATAATGCCCCTCAAATTAAAAATATAACATATGTTTTCTCTGAACTATGAAATATTAACAAGGGTTATTAATATTAATGGCCCTTAAATTTTAGTATATCTTTTACTTTGTCCTCTGAACTTTAAAAATCGTTATTTTACCCTTAAATTTTTCAAACTCCTCACTTTACCCCTAAATTTTAAAAATCACCATTTTTTCATTATTTTAAAGCTCATTATTTTTCTCATATTTTTTTATTTTCCTTTCAAATAGACAAAATTAAGTTCATGTGATTCGCACATGGGTCACCTGTAAGAACAAATGAGATTTTATCATTTTCAAATCTTGTTTCACATTTACACTCTCATTTAACGTTTTGTATCTACTCTTCTTATTTAAGAAGAGTTTGTGTGCAAATTTCTTCTCGATGTTGTTTACCGATAACTCCTCATCTTTAATACATAACTCATCTTTTTTAGTATTCAAATTCAGATTTTGGCAAATAACATTGATTTATTAAATGCGTTACGCATTAAAAATGAGAAGAAATGTGTAGGTAAATCCTTCCTAAATAAGAGTTCAGATAAAAAAAACAAAAGCATCAAGGAAAAATGTAAATATAAAATAAAACTTATGAGTGATAAAATCTTATTTTTGTCCTTCTAGGTAACCATGTGCGAATTATGTGTAAGGATGTCAATGGGACAAATTTGGGTAGGGATAATATTCTTTCTAACTTGCCCCGCGAACATAAACAAGCCCCATCACTGCCCCACCAACCCGCATAAATTGGCGAGAGATGGGGCGGGTTTCCCCGTCATGGGATTGGGGTACTTATGGTACCTCGTTTACCCAATTTCTTAATTTTCATGATAAAATAAATAAATTAATTAATTAAATAATTGAGACATCTATATAAAACTATAAGTTAAAAACAAAATAAAATTATTTTCTAAATTTTTATAGATATTATATAGTATCGTATCATACTTAAAAATATGTATATTATAGCATATTATATATATAATATATTTAATTTAAAAATATAATACAAATTAAAATGAGTGATAAACAGGGAATATGGTCGGGGACCTTATATGCTCATTCATTCCTCGTAATCACTGGTTATATCTTTAACCCTTTTATAATCTTAACCCATTTGTAATTAGGTTTTCCCCACCCCATTTAAGATGGGTTCCCATGGATAAATGCGTTCGTGGGTAAAATTATCATCCATAATTATGTTAGCTTAATTTTATCTATTTAAACAAAAATTGAAAATTTATGAGATAAAGTGAGAAGCTTTGAAAGTTCAAGGGTACAATGGTAATTTTAAAAATTTAAGGGGCAAAATGACGTGTTTTAAAAGTTCAAGGGATAAATTGGTGATTTTTAAAGTTTAAGGAGTAAAGTGAGGAAGAACCTAAAGTTTAAAGACCATTAGTATTAATAACCCTATTAATAAAAAAAACTCCGAGTGTTTGGTAACATAGTTGAAACTATAAATTAAAGCACAACACTGTAGCGTGTGAAATCTTTACACTATAGCAAACTTTTGTTTTACACTATAGCCTATGAGAGCTTCATATTAGTTCCAACTAGGTTTGTCAAACAAGTCCTCCTTTTGTTAGAACCTTTATATATAACTTATACACTAAGATTTCGTATGTAATATAAAAGTATTTTGATAACTCTATTATTAATTTGAATTTAAAAAGTTAATATAACTTAAAATTTTAATCGTTAAAAATATAAACCGAAATAGTTTAAAAAGATTTTAAAAACAAATAATCTTTTCTTTCATATTTCATGTGATGGTATCAAGATAAGATAACAGTCTAATATTCAATAAACTATGTAACAATCCCATTATTTGTATAATGTTATGTCCTTTATGTTCAAAATCATTATTCGGAGATTTAAAGCTCACAGTACATAATATTTTAAGATTTTTTGACGGAGAATTTTTGTAATTAATCCAAAAATTTAAAATGAATTCTGAAAAACCTTATTGACATCTTAGACTCGCAAACCATCATCGTCTTCCTTTTTTTGCTACTTAATGCCTCTAACCGGAGGAAAAAAAATTTATTAGAAAAAGTTGAAACAAACTAAGGTACAACTAAAGGTTGAAAGACCTAGAACAGTATATACATATAGACTCAAAAATCCTATTCAGGAACCCATGTTCCTAACAATGGAGCTAAATAAATCCCTAACCTTATACGGAGCTATACTCTTACTAACAGTGGTCCTAACGACCATAGAAAAGAATTATACCTTCATCTAATCCTGACTCAAAACACCATCCAACAAACTAAGAGGCATGAGAATCATACTCTACACCCGGCAAAACTTGCAACAACACAAAAACAACAAACACAACTTAAAGGACTAGTGGGGAAACCACTGCCCTTATTACAACAGACCAGAAAACAAAAATAACACAAAACAAAAGTCCAGAGGATAGTCTCCATCGTGATCTACTATTTCGAGATCCCAACTCCAACAACTTGTCTGTTGGAGAGCATCCACAACCCTACCTCGACCAGCCCAACAACTCCCTCATCGGCCGAACCCACGGCAAGCCCAAAGGCACTTCAGCCCACCCTTCATCGACAGCATAAACCCAACCCCTATCATGGCCAGGTCCTTCAATGTCCGCAACAAGCAGACAACAGCCCTCCCCACCTGCGGTAGACCAGATCTGTCGAGCTTTCTTCCTTACCCAGCCGACCTAGCCTAATCTGGAGAAAAGCCAAGCCTCCGATTGCCATTGCGTGCGACGACAACTTCTCTCCCTGGTCCCAAGCCTAGACTGGTGGCGGAGATCTTTTCCCTCCTAGCTCCGATTCTAATCTCCGACCTAAGCGAAGCAACTCTCCTTCGGTGGCACAAACCCCGACTCCACGACATTTGGACAGCGATGACCCTCTAGACGACAAGCAGAGCCCAGTAGACTGGCAACGTGCCATCCCAGTTCCCCCAGCACACGCACACACTCTCTCTCTCTACACCTTTCTTTTTCTCGTTCTCTTTCTCTAGTTTCGAAAAGTTGTCCATCATTGTCTTCCCTACGCCTTTGCATGCCCATAATCTTAAACATGAGAAAGCCCAAATCGACATCAACGGTTATCTGCAAGCAGAGCCGCCAATCAAAGGACAGCAAGATTGAGCTTCTAGCTCATGGATTGACGCCCAAAAACCCAATCTGGCTCCAACCCCCTATCGCTCCCTCCCCTGTCTTCCGACGTCCCTATTGGCTGCCTCCACAACAGCTATATGGTTTCGTTCTCGCCCTTCCTTAGCGCTAGAAGGTTCAACCAGCTGCCTCTCTCGCAGAACGCCAAGAAGGGTCTCCGAAAGTCCAACTACTTGAAGATGACAGACATCCAGACGGCGTCTTTGCCTCACACGCTCGCCGGTAGGGACATTCAAGCCGCCAAGAGACACTCCTGCAAGACTTTAGCTTTTGTTGTCCCTGTGAGTTTTTTTTTTTTCGTTTAGAAAGTACTGCTTCTATTGTGAAAATAGATTCAAGTTTGGATTTTGTTTTTGGCAGTTAGATCAATTTATGGCCCTTTTCTCTCCTGTGAGTCTTAAAGGAGATAATGTAGTTTTTATTCTTTGAATTTTGGAAATTTATATGTTTGATTACTTGTGGTATTAAAGAAAGCACATTTCTGCCATAATGCTGGAACAAAGTAGTTGTGAAATTTATAATGCCAGACATTTATCACTAGTCTGGATTCGGCACCTAAAAAATTGAATTTGTCAGCTTCAGTTAATTTCCCTCATAACTTTTTTTCTATAAGAAATTTGTTCTACAGATGATGAAGAGGCATTATAATGTCATAATTGGTTTATAAGGTGAATATCTTATTTATTAAAATTAATCAAAACCATTCCCATCGTACTGAGACGTGAAACGTATCATTTTGCTTAGAAACTCATCCCTGCCTTTTTTTTTTTTTTTGGAGCTTCTTCCGTTAGCTTTTTTCGAAACGTGTAATTCTGCTTAGCCTTTTAGTGAATATCTTCTTCATTAGAATTAGTCAAAACCATTTGCAAGGCCCTTTTTGGAGCTATGGTTCCAATCACTA
Organism: Artocarpus hirsutus; assembly: GCA_946598075.1. Lineage (NCBI taxonomy): Eukaryota > Viridiplantae > Streptophyta > Magnoliopsida > Rosales > Moraceae > Artocarpus > Artocarpus hirsutus. The sequence goes on along the minus strand of CAMOHE010045260.1, from coordinate 92,650 downwards.
TTTTAACGGTTTTATCACATAGAAAAGACTGAAAACTTTAACCGCTCACACGTTAAGGTCTTCAACATGTTAAATTTCATTTTATTACGATTTCATTTGTACTTTATTTGGTTTTAAGTATCAGCAAAATATTGCAAATGATGCTATCTTAATGGGCACTCCTATATAACCCTAACGGGCTAAAATCCCGCAACTCAAAAAATAGGGGACCCTAGTCTAATAAGTATATTATTTACCAGACTTCGGCTTGTAAGTAAATAATGAACTTAAAAAAATTGTATTATGTTGAAGACCAACATTGGTTTATCCACCAATTATCTGTTGCTAATTTTTATAAATTCTTATTCTCTTGGCAAAAAACACGTTTTGGTCATTGATGACGTGAATCTCTTTCTTTATCATGACTATGACGATGAATTCGAGAGCATCCTCAATAAAATCATTTCACATCTACCCAAGAAAAGACAAACCTTGTTCTTCTCAACTTCTCAAAGGTTGATCTTGCAGAACTGAACTTGAATGACGAGGCGGATCGAACAAAATCGGTTCATGACATTGCAAGACTGATTTTGAATGATCTAGAGTATATCAGAGGCTGACAGTGTTAGAGTTTTCAACACTGCTATATGACCCGAGCGGACTGCAGCCCGCTTCTAAAAAGTTTTTCTAGAATTTTTATCTAACTAGGAACTTAAGCTATTATGTTAAAAATATAGGTTTATTTTCTGCTATCAAGTTCACTGAACTTAAGATGTCTACTTTAATGTAAAAATATATATTTATTAAAATAAAAGTTAAAAAAATAGGACATAGAACACAAATTACAGTTGTTGCTAAAAAAAAAAAAAAAAATATCTTTTTATACTGTTTTTATTGAATCTGATAGAAGCACAAAATGATAAATAACATATATACATCAATTAGGCACAAAAGCGAATGTGAGAACCTGATTCCATGAACATGGTGGACCTCTTAAACCAACACATTTGGAAACTCACTTGGCTTTAAATACTAATTAATACCTTTTTTTTTTTTTGCTACTCTTTACCAGTAGTACTAAGTTTATACCAATTTTTATTACTCCTTAGCAACCATACTAATTCACACATGGCTGCAAGATTTCATTTAGGAAAGGAGACAATGTTATTTTTTAAAAACTCTAGCAAACATATGTGCAAGCAAGATATGAAATCCATATAAAAATAAGTGTAAATTTATCGCCTGGTGTCCCAAGCTTGGCATGGTCAGGGCCTTCATCTGCTGTATTGCCGTTACGCGCGGAGTTGCTTGCATAGGGACAGCAGTGGAGGGCTATCATCATTAAGAGCGACTGCCAATCTCTCATTGAAGCTCTTCAGACTAATGGAGTATGCCCAGAGTGGAGACTTACTGCAGAGTTTGGGGAAGTCTGTAAGCGAGTTAAGAGGTTCCCTAAATGTGTGTTAACTTGGGTGGTCCCTAGATCTTGTAATGTTGTGGCTGATAGAGTTTGCAAGTAGGAAAAAAAGAAAAGAAAAGAAAAGAAAAGAAAAGCAGGTTTCTCAGATTTCATTGGTCCCGGGATGGTTACCCTCGCTATGATAATTTTGTTACTCTCTGAAGTTTCGAAATAAATTCCTTTTTAAACAGCAAGAAAAAAAAATGTTATTAGTTAGAAGGAAGGTTCTGGAAGTTGTGACTTCATGACATACACCAACAGCATTTGTGTTTTATGTATTTATTGGACTCAAAGGACTCAAATTTGAATTCGAGTATTAAGAAGATACGAGTTTGTTTCCCCTCAAAATTCGAATCAAATGAGTATAAGAATATAAGTTTTCAGAGTTCTGACTTCCCATAAACTCTTGATACTTAAATATTTTTGCTACAGTAAAAGCTAAAATTTTTTCTTCTATATTTGAGGAAAAAAATCATAACTTCTTCATTTGATATCTAATTGAGATATTCTTTTTTCATTGTATTTCTAGTGAAGAGGGGAATAAATTAAAATCTATATTGCATATTTTTTAGGATTATTAACAGTAATAGATTTTATTATATCTATTAAAAAATCAAAAACTATTTTTATTACCTCTCTAAACATAAATTTAAATTTTATTCCATACTCAGATTAAAACTTAAATGCACATCTAAACGTCAATTTGGATAACAATTCAAATCATCAATTCAAATTACATAACTCAAATCAAATCACTAATTCGAATCCATTTATTAAACATACCCTTAGTTTTAGGAATGGGTCTGAAAAAGTATATGAAAATAGTAAATTTAAATAATTGTACGTTGTCGAAGTAAGGAACCATGGCATATAAGTTTGGAATATATTCCATTTTGAGATAATTGAAAAAGCACTATCTTGTTAAAAGGTTCTATACATCTACCCTTTCTTAAGGCATTTCTTTAGACAAGGATCCTGTTTTTGCCTCTTTTCAGCGGTAAATAGTTCTAAAAAATATGAAATGTAAATCAAAACCCATGTTTAATTGAAATTGAGATGCTGACGCAAATTCTTTCTTTTTGAATCAAACAAATTCATATATGAAAAAGCTTAGCAATAAGTTCTTTCAAAATTGACTATTTGTCCCTTGGTCAAAACGGTTTGTTTTGAAATGGACAGAAGCTCACATTGCGCTCTCTATATAATATTATATTAGAATTAAACTATAATCTATAATTGTGTTGACTATTTTTAATTTGAGACTTTATATCATGAATCCGTACGTATTTTTAATTATAACATGTACATATTTATGACTTTTACCCACATAATTAAACATGTCACTTGACACATGTTTATTAATAATTTTAAAAACAATAAAAGTAGGGACACTTCTCTTACCTATACATGTACTTCCCTTTACCTTCCTACTTGTCAAACTTGACATATTACCAACATGTCATAGCTATGTCAGCAAAAATATGACTACGTGGCATGACATATGTCATACGTCAATTAAAATGTCACTATCACTTGTCAATCTACATAAATTATCCTAGCACACAACCAATCAGAAATTGTCAATGTAGACAGACACATAAGTATCCTAGTCAGCAACAACTACCATATATAAGCGATTTCAAACTTATTTGTTAGCTTCCACATCAACGACACATGTCATCTACCGTGTTATAACCAATTTCAACCTTATTTGTCAGCTTCCACGTCAAGGGACTTGTCATCTATCATATCAGTTTTTTACATATTTTTAGATCATTACTTACTTTGCATAAAAAAGGCTTACACATTAAGATATGTGTAAATAACGAGCTTTCTCTACATAAGATTGCCTGCACATATTGACACTTTCCAAATATGTGGGTAAACAGTTTTTCCTTTACATAATGAAATTTTACTTGCACATAAATATATGAGTAAAGTGATTGAGAAGATGAAGCTTTAAGGACACGAGGGGGGTGCCGTGGCAGCCAAAGCCAAGAGGAGAAGAGCTTTTTGGCTGCAGTTCCTACTTCTTAGAAGCCTTTCCGTCTTGGGGCAGCAAATGGAATGGCGCGGAAAATACAAATCGCGCCTCAGGGCTACACTGGTTATGCGTAACCCACTGCCTTTCACTTACTCATGCAACCACACATTTGGCCCCTTTCAACCCTCCAATTATGCGTGCTCTTTTTTTCTATTTCTTTTTTCCCTTCTTTTGGGCACGTGCAACAAAAAAAAAAACGTTTGCATTTTGTGATATTAGCAAAGTGAATCCCTCAAAAAAAAAAAAAAAAGAAGTGAACCTCTTAGGCATCATCTCCGTAGTTTCTAGGATTTGCTATAGACTGCAAGTGAATTGACGAAATGCCCCTAGTGGTAATAATTGGATCTTCATAAGCTATAAATATGACCCGTATTATTCATAAGAGGGGACCCATTCTAGTCACCAGTACAACCGAAGGTACAATATGAAGAATTTTATCTCTCCCCACTAGCCCAAAAAAAAAAAGTAATAATAATCGACCCCGTCTGGTTGTTCAGTTGTTTTGGTAGGTTTGGTAAATATTTTGAAGAATTTTAAAAGACAACAAATGTCAACTTAATGCGCACGATTTGTTATAGAGTCTTATTCATTTGTCAATTACAAGCGCATTTAGTTAGCAACGTGTTCAGTAAATATCTAAGAGACATGTTACTTCTTGTATTGACATAATTTGAGGACATTAATTTTGCGTTTTATTTGTTTGGGGCATAAATCATCATTTAATAAAACATTAAATAACTTTGGTTCAAAATACTGTTGTATGTGAAAACTTTACACTATAACATGTGATAAAGATTTAAGCTGTTTAAGTTCAAACCATTGATTTGAGCCAAATTTGTTATACACCGTGTTATCTTTTGTCATCGAACATTTAGAGGAAAAAGAAAAGAGTTTCTATCTAAATTTTGTGTTTAAACCCATAAATTAAAACATCATTATAAACAGAAGGGATTAAAAAAATCTTGAGGGGTATTTACGTCCATGAAAATAATTTGGTGGAATAAGGTGGCAGCCCCTTACGTCCGCGTGAACGGATTTTGGTGACTGTTTCTGCGACCAAATACAAATATCTATAAATAAAAACGTCCATTCATAGTAATGCCTATATCGGTCTCTTTTTGAGCGATCTGAGTGAGAAACAATTGAGAAATGAGTCTCTTTGTTCCGGTTCAGTAAAAACCCCCCACACACTACATACAAAAACAAAACAAAACAAAACAAAAATTCAAAATTTGTCCAAGTTTTGAACTGCATTTTCCACCATATAATGACGTTGCAGATTTGCAATATATATGGTCTATTGACCTTCTCTTGAAGAAACTTGTTTCTCTGCAAATGAAGTTCCATTGGCAATTGCAAGATTTAAGGTACGTGTACCTTTCTCTCTCTCTCTCTCTCTCTCTCTCTCTCTCTCTTTTATACTTTTCTGTTCTTTGTTTGAAAATCTTGTGATTCTCAATGTAGTTTGCTTTTGCAATTGCCCGGTTTTTTGATAGTGACTGAAGAAGAGAAAAGAAATAAGAAATTAGTAGTATTAATGCTTTTCCAAATGTTATTCCAGAAAGCAACAAAAGCAGAAACAAATTAATGTTTTTTTTTGGTCTTGAGACAAAATTAGAACCTAAAAAATAGCAGGAAATTAGAAAAACGTTGATTTTAGTTTGCTAGCAATGTTTTATAATATTTAGCATTTCTGAAAAGATGGGTAGTCTTTGATTTTGTATAATACCTTATATATGCATGTTACATAAACATTTTGTCTGGCAGAAGACTATGACGAGTAACACATTTTGATAGAAATTATTATTTATTGAAATAAAAATTTTCTACGCGCTTCTAATGAAAAGAGTTCAAAACAAGAAGAAAAGAAAAATTTGAAAAGCTGGCCCTTTTTGAAACAAATATCAATGAATAGGTTTTAGGTGGTTGCAACTACTGTACTTTCTTTGGGCCAATAGGGTATTGTTGTTTTATGCTGTGTTGTGGACCAGAAGCAGGAAGCAGGTAAGCATTTGGTATATTTTTTTCTAGGCTGATGTGAGAACCAGAAATAAAATTATAGGTATTTAGTAAACTATGAATAAAATTACTGTAAAGATGTATAATAATAAAAATAGACATATTTTATTAAACATATTTATGCCTTTTGTTTTTTAATTAATTTTAATTTTAATGTTAAAATATGTAACATTTGTACATTAAAATACTAAAAATGTAATTTTATTTTCATTATATAATATACTTTTAGAAAAATAAATTACTTTGGATTAGTTGTTTTGATTTAATTAAATTTTTATCTGATTTAATTATAATACGTTTTTTTAGCAATAGTATGTTTTGTTGAAAACAAAACATGTTATTTGATTTCTCTTAATTTGTTAATAAAAAATAAGTAAATTAGGAATTATTTATTATTATTAAGGTTAGTTTAATAATTTTGAACTATAAAAGCAAAATAAGTAAATTAGGAATTATTTATTATTATTAATGTTAGTTTAGTAATTTTAAACTATAAAAGTAGAAGCTGCTATAAAAAAGCAACCCATGGCCTATTTATTAACTTTTTCTGTTGCGCAGCAGTTTTTAAAAGCAACTTTTCAGAAGCAAGGTTTTTCAAACACGTTAAATTGCTGTAGGTGAGTACAGAAGTTAAAAGCAGGCTCCAAAAGCAATGTCAAATGAGCCATTGTCTGATTCTCTAACATAGATTTTACTCGTTTAATATTTTGTGTGCATATTTCGTGTTACTCGTACTACTTTAAGGCCTTGTTTAGCAATCTAGTTAGAACTTATTAGTTTCAATTGCTATAGTATAAATCTCTTATATATTTTCGTGTAAAATAAAAGTTTGCTATAGTATAAAGCTCTTAGTGTTTTAGTTTCAATGTGTAGTGTACGTTTGACAACCCCATTTCAACTACTAGTATGTTTAGCACTTTATTTTTGGCAAAAGTTTTAACTTTAATAATTGTATCATGTGAGAGCTTTACACTGTAACAACTTTTTGCTTTTTAACATAGCTGCTAGAGTTTTACACTGTTTACAGTTACAACTGATGAGTTAAAACTGAAGTGCTAACCAGACACTATACAATTAAAATTGCTACAATGTAAAGCTCTCACATGCAATGGTGTATAACAAAAAGTAGGCTATACTGTAAAGCTCTCATATGCTACACCAAATTGGTTCTAACTTTTAGTTTTAACTGTATTATCAAGCACTTGAAACCTTTAACTGTGTTATCAAGCACTGTTATAGTTTCAATTATGATCCTAAACACTCTACAAAGGCTTTTTTTTTTTTTTCTAAAAAAAACTCATTTTGTTATTTAAAATAAAAAAATTAATTGTACATTATAGACGTGGAGAAAGGGGAAATGAGGAGTGCCTTTAATTGATTGAGATGTTAAGGGTCCTTTTGGTAAATGGATTAAAATTGTGTTGATTTAGATTATTTTAATTTGAGTTGTGTGATTTGAATTGTTATCCGAATAGGGAATAAAATTAGAATTTGTGTTTTGATAGATATTGGAAAAAATTTTTGATTTATTAACAAATCTAACAAAATATTAGTATTCATGATATTAAAAAAAAATGCAATATGGATCTCAATTGGATATCAAATAAAAAAGTTATGATTTTTTTCTTAAATATAATATAGCAAAGATATCCGAGTATTAAGAGTTTAGGGAGAGTTAGAACTCTAAAACTTAGATTCTTGATACTCATTTGATTTGAATTTTTGGGTAAATAAACAGGTATCTCAAAAATTCTTGATACTTGAATCTGAATTTGAGTCAATTGAGTTCAAAAAATACATGAAGCAAACGCACTCTTAAAGGGAAGCAGAACTCGAATTTCAAACCCAAAAGTCAAATGTGATTCGAATACTAATGCCACCAAACACCTATTCAAGTTCAATCCAAAATTTTGAATCCAAATAATTAGTTGAATCTACGAAACAAACACACCCAAGTAGTAGCCAAAGATTAAGGTGGCTTTTCTTATTTTTAAGGTCCCTTCTTCTTCTTTTTCTTCTTCTTCATTTCCCTTTTTTAGTCCCTTAATGCTTTTTTTGTCCTTCCTCTATTTTCCCCTCTTTAGTCCTTCTTTCTTTTTTCTTACTCTTCTTTTTTAATTTAGTCCTTCCTTTTTTTTCTACGTTATTAATATTAATTACCCCTAAACTTTAGGGCCTCCCTCACTTTGCCCTCTAAAATTTGAAAATCATTACTTTTCCTCCTTAATTTTCAAGACTCCTCACTTCTTTTTTTTTAATTACCATTTTGCCCTTGAACCTTCAAGGCTTCATACTTTATCTCCTAAATTTTTAATTTTTCATTCAAATAGATGGAATTAAACCCATATCATTTACACATGGGTTACATGTATAGGCAAAAATGGGATTTAATCACTCTTAAGTTTTGTTTCACGTTTACACTATTACTTCATGCCTTTGCCTTTGTACCTTCCTTTTTTGTGCTAATTTATTTAATAAGTCGATATTATTCTCTAATATCTGAATTTGAATACTAAAGAAGATAAGTTATACATTAAAGATGAGGAGATATTGGCAAACAACATCGAAAAAAAATATGTATATAAACCTTTTTTAAATGAGAGCAGATAAAAAATATTAAATGATAGTGTAAAAGTAAAATAAAACCTATCTCATTTTTGTTCTTACAGGTGACTCATGTACGAATCACGTAAGCTTAATTTTGTTTATTTGAACAAAAAAATTTAAAAATATGAGACAAAACAAGAAGCTTTAAAACAAGTACAAAATGGTGATTTTCAAAATTCAAGGAGCAAAGTAAAGAGTTTTGAAAGTTAACGGGGTAAAATGATGATTTTTAAAGTTCAGGAGGTAAAGTGAGAAAAATTTTAAAGTTTAAGGGGCTGTTAATATTAATAACCCGTCTTTTTAAAGTCCTTCCTCTCTCATTTTTGTTCCTTTCATTTTTTAGTCATTCCTTCTTACTTTATCTTATTTTCTTCTTACTTTTTTTTTGTTTATTAACTTTTTTGTAATGTTGTCTTTAAAACTTTTTTTTGTTATAATGGAGCCTCTAAACTTAAAGTAAGTGTGACAATTAGTTATCACAAATTATCAGAGTTTTTTTTTCCTTTATCACACATGTTTGTCAAAATTAGGATGGAACATGAGACACAAATAAGCCTATTTAGAAGACCCATTTATTAGGATTAATGCCTAGTTTATTAAAGCCTAGTTTTGTATTTAATAAATAAATAATATTATATTTCATGTTCAATAAAAATTATCCTATTTACTTTTATATCTTTAATTGTATGACAAGCAAATAAAAGCACTATGACTATTTATTACTATTTGTAATCATTATAATATATAAGTATTAACGTGATAGCGACATAAAAAGGAATTATAAAAACCAGTATCATCCTAAAACAAGATAAAAATTACAAACATGGCTTACTTTTGAAAATAAATAAAAGAAAAAGGTTGGATTTGGAAAATAAAAAATATGACCGAATTTAGAAAAACATATTTAAAACCCAAAACTATTCCTCCATCCTATCCCTTTCTTTCCCCACCTATTATTGATCTCTTTGTTCTCCCCACCATCGAGACGACAACTCTCTCATCACACACTTACAGCGACAACTATGAATGAACCAGTAGTGGCGTTGTTAGTCACGAACAAACTCAATTACTCCATCATCGCAATTTCATGATCATCACGGACTCATCAACATGTTTGGCTTTCTTCTTTGGTTCTATTGATGTCACTCCAATTAGAGGGGGAGTTCGATAACTTGTTGATTTGAGGTATTAAGCTTACCAATAGGGTTAGAATTTTGACTTAGGGTTGATTTGCGAACTTTTGAGTGGCTGATTTATCCCTTTTTTTAACAATTTAGATATTTTGAAAAATAAAAAAATTAAATAAATGGTAAATAGTTTTAAATAAATCATGTATTAATCATTTTTTAGGTATCTAGTAAATAAATTATTTATCAATTTTAGAAGAAAAGGTTTACTAATTTCTATACTTGATCAATACTTTATTTTTGCAGTAGTAAATAAATTATTTATAAATTTTCACACCTAGTAAATTTCATATTTACTTGATGTTAGTAGTTGTTAGTTTCAACGACATACAATAGATTATCAATCATAATCTAGTAGATTGTTTTCATGACCAAAATGGGAAAATTTCAGACACTATATTGTATTTAATGTTGACCATTCTAATTACGTGGTACAAATCCTAAACTCTAACATACGTGGCACAAAACCGAAAAATAAGTTTTGATTGAGGCATTCTTCTAATGTTTTTAAAATAGATCGTCTGTTCCTCCTCCCAAACCAAAGCCTTTGGAGGATGGGCTAGATTTCATATGATCTAGGCCTAAATTAGGTTACATAACATTTTTGAAGTCTAGTTACTAATATGTAATATTTTGATGTGAAAAAAGAAGTATGTTTAAATTAACAATGAGAAAACTACATGTTAACAATTAACTATACGCTACTACTATTGAAAAGGTACAGAGAGAGAGAACGAGAAAAAGAAAGCTAGAGAGAGAATGCATTGGGGCCGACGCATCACTGTTCTGCTGGCCTTCAATCTTCAGTTGGAGGGTTGTAACTAGTCGATCTTCATGAAGTTAGGGTTCATGCCACTAGGAGAGAGAAGCTTGGCTTAGGTCAAAGGATGGGCATGGAGCTAGGAAAAAGATGATCTCCACTGCCGATCTGGGCTTAGGATCGGGGAGAGAGGAGGCGCTATCATCCATGGAGGTCGTGGGAGGCTTGGATCTCCTCTAGGATTAAGCTGGATAAAATTGGGCAAGGGGGTTAGCTCAGCAACTTGGGTGTGCCGTGGGTAGGGCGGGAGAGGCCGTTGTTCACCTGACGCTAGCATTGAGGGGCCTTCCCCTGGCTGGGGGTAGGTTCGTGTTGTTGGGTGAAGGTGGGCAGCAGTTGTTTAGGTCTCACAGTGGGGTTGGTTGAGGAGCAATCGTGGGAGTTCTTCGATGGGCAAGCTGGAGTTGGGTGGCTGTTGTTGAGAGACCTCAGATCTATGGATTGCAGTGGAGGCAACGTTTTGGCTTTGTGTTTTGAGTTGTTTTTGTTTTTTAAGTCTATTGTTAAAGGGGCAGTGGTTTCCCTATAGGTTCATTGCCTTGTGTTTGTTGCTTGTAAGGTTTAGAGGATGGTGTCCCTATGCCTCTTAGTTTGTTGGGTGGTGTCCTGAGTCCAAATAGGGTTAAGGTGTGGCTCTTCTTTGTGGTCGTTGGGACCATTATTGGTAGAAGTAGCATAGCTCTGTCTGGGAGTAAGTATCCATTTAACTCCATCAATCGGACCACGGATTCCCAAATAGGTTTATTGAGTTTACTTGTAGACCCTGTTTTTGGTCCTTGGATATTTGGTTGTACCTTGGCCTATTTCAGCTCTTTTTAATAATTTGCTTTCCTCCTATTGGAGGTCATATCCTCCCAAGAAATAAGAAAATTACATGTTATGCTACACTTTTTTTTAAAAAAAAATTTGTTTGTTCAAGCCATATTTAAAAATAGTTGTGCTACACTACCATTCATGTTGCTAGGGTGTGGGAGAAGAGTTCAAGCTCTAAAGTTTAAACTGCAATGCTGTTTGTGATTAGAACTCTAAAGTTCCAACTACTCTCGCAACTACCCCTTATATGTTTAACTTGTATTATCCTAAACATATGCCATATTTGTGAAAATTCCCCAATTACAATTGTCTTGAAATGTTGTTTCTCTAATTCACACAAGTTGGTGATTCTATACAATGGGCCTACAAATTTATAGCAGACTCTGTTGACATTAGAGCCAACAATTTCAAACACAGCATGATGATACGATATGAAAACGACACGAGATAAATGGGTTTGAAATGCACATTCATAGCACAAATTTATAGCAGACTCTGTTGATATTAGAGCCAGCAATTTCAAACACGGGTTCCTTATCACACCTGCCAATAGCCCACCACCACACCAAACATTTCTTAAATGTTAAATAATAGCTTCTAATTTATTTATAAGCTTTTGTTTATTAGCTTTTCAAAACTCCCACATCAAAAGGAAAGAGCCTTTCTCTCAACCGCCCTCTACATAAATGTCAGCTTCTCGACTTATCTATGCAGCGGCAGTGAAGCTATTTGTAGCCTTAAAATAATTTTTCTCCAAATTAAAAGTTGGAAGAAAAAAATCTAGTTTAAACTATTTAATAATTAAATATACTTATATTTTTATACTAATATTCAAGGTTTTTTAATTTATTTTGGCTTTAATTTTGGTTTCATTTTAATTTTGGCTTTATTTTTAAATTTTATCAGTAAAAATTAAAAAACAAATTAGAGAGTGTACGAAATTTAAAAAAAAAATTATAGTAAAATTTTTTAATTGTGTCATGTTACACGTTTATTAATTGTATTGTATTTATGTTTATATTTTAAGCATGTTTATTAATTATATTATATTTATATTTAGTATAATTATATCGTGTTATAAAAATGTATTAACACCAACGCGTTATGCACGCGAACATAACACGAATTGTGGAGCCTAATTGACATCGAGATCCACTGGGCTTTTTATATGATCTTCTCAAATAAGTCCAAAACCACCCCACGCAACATACTCGGCTAAAGAAACCAGTGCGTCATGCTGCATCACACGGACTTACATGACACGATACCAATATACTAATAACGTTGATGCACGTCCTGTGTTACGACAGATTACACCAATCATTTTGTTACAAATCATCTTGTGGGAATCCGAGCAAAAAAAAAAAAATCATGTTATGGGATGATGCAGGTTTTCACTAGTTCCAGCACTAAAGCCTTTTGTCGTTCGCCCTCCAATCTAGGTAAAAAAAAGTTTTCACTAGTATCAGCACTAAAACCTTTTTTTTTAACTCTCTAATTTAGGTACAAAAAAAAAAGGAAAGAAACTTGTATCCCACTACGTCAGACACAAACGTGATATGAGAACTCCTTAGGTTTCGAATAATCAACATCCGGAAAAAGAAGTTTTCATCGACCGAAAGATCTATAGAAGTGCACACACTTTTTTAGTGTCTCTCTTCATGCTATATATATAATTATTGGCCCCCCCACAACGCCAAGCCTTTCATGAAACATCATATATATATATATATATATATATATATCACACCCAATGAACTGGGTGCCCGACGGGACTTTGTAAAGTGGCAAGAAAAAAGCAAGAACAATTATTTGGTTCCTTGAAAAGGGGATTTGTTTGCCCATTTGGGTCTCTCCATGTGCCCCCCATTGAGAGCACGTCTCTCTCTCTCTATTCAGCACTACATGCCTAAAAAAATTGAGCTAGCTTGGAAAATTTGAGCCCATTTTGAAAGTTTTTGAAAATATTTTTGCACTTTGAGATTAAAATTTTAAAAATTCTTTTAGCATAATTCTTTAAAAATTTTTATTTTTCAAAACGAAACATTTTTATCTATTTTGATTAGATCAGGACACATCTTTGTGGGACGAGAGAGCATCTAAAATGGCTAAAAAAAAGTTCACTTTATTTTTTTGTCCGACTATGATTGGTGCAATTTGTTTTGGGCAAAGGCGAAAAAGGGGATAATAGTTAATCTACTTTTTAAGCCCCTTCCAAAGGTGGCTTGCTGAATAACAAAGACGGTTCCATTGGATGCATGGGAACAAGGTTATCAATTTGTTGCCCCCAAGTGAGGAAAAAGTTGGCTGAAACGGTTAGTTGGGCTTTCTGTTGAGAATGAAATGATTGATATCATAGGAGTTGGAAGTTGACTGTTGGTTAACTGCCTCGTTAAGCAATTATCACTTAACAAAAAAGAGAAATTGGATAACTTTGGAGCATAAACAAACTGAATTGATGTTTGATAAGAAGGGATCGGTTTCAGAATCATATGAAAAGTAGCCAACTGGTCAAGCAAGGTGATACTCATAACCTTTTATGTCATTTTTTCACATTTATTTCCCATAAAGAGTACTTCTTTTCAATAACTGATGTTTGGAGAATTTCGTGATACAACGTTTTTTTTTTTAATTTTTTTTATATAAGAGGGGATGTCATTGCTTTTAATTTTTGAAGATAACATTAAAATAATACTAAATTTAGCACAAAAAACATACAATAGTTCAAAACCGCGTCTTGTTAAAATGTAATTTTTTTATGGTCATCTATCATTTCATTTTTTTTCTTGCACTATAATTTTTGCCCATCAAATGAAAGAATACAAACAACCATTTTTCTTACAAAAACGGATATTTTAATGTCAGACAAAAATTTATAACATGTATGGAGCATTGATTTGAACTCAATCTCACCTACGGTGTAAATCTCTCACATGCAGGGGCAGAACCATGTAGAGATAAGAGTGGGACGACCGTCCTTCTTAAACTTTCTTTTCCTTATAATTTTGTTATACAAAATTCTATAAAAATTATTCTACTCTTCTTAAAATTACATTCCGCGCTTCTGAAATTTTATTTCACCATTTCTTCTCTCTAAAGTCAATTTCGTCTCTCACCTTATTAGTTTAGTCACATTTCTATCTTTTTTATTAATTTTTTAGCTCCACCCCTACTTATTCGTTGTAGTATGCTCCTAAACACCCTGTTACAAAATCCATTAGAAAATTACTTCCTAAGTGAGCATTGTTCTATCAAGTCGCTAAAAATTTGCTATTAGCTTCTTCAATTTGAACATGGAAGTGGCTTTCTACTTTCTTCAAAGAAAACGACATTGGAACAATGAACATGGCACAAAAGTCGAATCTGGGTGCACTTACGGCAATAAAGACACATTTATATCCTTCCGTGGGGCTCCAAAGACTAGTATTCTCCTATCTTTATATCGGACCTAACTCGAAGACTAAGCTCGAATGCTGCCAAAAAAACATTTTACTTTTTTTTTTTTTAAACCAAAAAAATGTAGTTGAAGCATATGGTTTAATATTGGGTTCAAATAAATTAAAACCGGTTCAGCAGCAAAACTAAGTAAATAAATAAATTTGAACTGTCTTATGTGTTTGGCTCGTGCCATCTGTCAATCTAGAATAAGGTTCTTATTGTTGTTGATCGATCCAACACTATAACACCGTTAACTATCAAAAACTCCATTAGCATGCTTAAGGTGCACTGTATTTAACATCGAGGGAGAAATTCAAATGACCCATACATGGTTCCTTTTGGGATAAATTTCTCTTTTACTTTTAATTAAGCCGTAAAAAAAAAAAAAAAGCGTAAGTTTAGATCTTAATAGTTGTTTGAAGAGTGCATAAAATATATCTTTTGAATTTTAAAAAAAAACTATTAAATCTATTTGCTTAAATAAGTCAAAAGCTCTTATTGTTATTAAAAATAATATAATATAAAAATATAGATGAAATTTTAATTTGTAATTACCAACAAAAGGTTATATATATATATATTATAAAGGTAGCTTGTCTTAAAAAAATTTATGAAAGTCAAAAACCCGACAAATAAGTCTATCCAAACAAGTTTAAAAATATTTTTTGGACTAAATAAACCAAATATTATTTATTTAAGCATTACATTCCCATCACGGATGGGCTGGACCGTGGAGAGTCCACACACCAGGCAGTACCCCGCTTTGATACCACTTGTCACGTCCCAAAAGAGCTCTTGTTGAAAGGTGGGCAGCCTAGGATAAAAGTACTGCTTTTCTGTCATTTACCTAGCCGATGTGGGACTTTTTGTACGTTACAGTAGGCTCGAGCATCGAATAAGGAAAAAACTAAAAAGAAGATACATAAATAGGTGGTGATGTGCAAAATTTCAAAATTTCACACACATGACTATATTGTACATGATATTATGAGCTGAACTGCCAAATTGAAAATCTTGAAAGTTGCTTTCTTTGGGACATTAATTGTTAACTAAACCGAGGTTAAGATGCAAAATAATAGTTGATGCCCTTGTTATGCATAAGACTACATAACATGTACTGTAAGCATCCAAACATGTTATATTGACTAAAGGATGATAAAAATCATAAATGTCAAAATTAACGCGTTAAATTATTTGTCCATTAGTAGTTTAAGATAAACGTTACAGGTCATGCTTCTAGAAGAATTTGTTAAAGTTACCAAAACATGGTTAGGTTTGATATGCCTAACATGTTGTAATCTCTGGATATACATAATCTTTTCTGGGTGCAATCTCTTGTTTTTTATTTTTTATTTTTATTTTTGGTCGGTGAATGAGAAGTAAAAATGATTATCCTAAGTTTAGGAAAAGTCTAGTGATGGCAATGTCCACCTTTTCACACCAACATAAAAATCTCAAATTTCAGGCTTGCAAATTACAACCTTAGGGGTATAAAATAAAAAGAAGAGTACTAAACATTAAAATTTTTTTTAGTAAGACATAAAAAAATTCCTTATTGATATTATATTCTTTTTTAGAATATTTTATAGCAAGGTATGAAAAAAACTTACAGCTAGAGCCTTTTAAAAAAAAAAAAAAATCATTGTAAGTGTATCACCTTTATCTGTTTTGTTTTTGTTTTTTTTTTTTTAATGAACCTTTTAACCAAGTATAATTTTTGGAAAGACACACTGCCGTGTACCTCTACCATAGAAAGTTCATGGTCAGCTTAACAAATACCACTTAGAAAGTTCATGGTCAGCTTAACAAATACCACTTTTGTAGTAATGTTTTTCAATTTTATCTCTTCTATGTGAGAGTTTGAAACATATTACTTTTAATAAATATAAAAACACTATTGTATCGTAAGTATTTTGATTAAGATTAGGCAAATATATGGTATTTAAGGACACTTTGGCCTTTTTAGCTGGAAGAAATGCTATGATTCAAAAGAAAGAAAAAAATAACAAAACACAACAACAGCTAATAAAAAATGGTATACCACATAATTACTAGAAAGTTCATGTTAATTATATTAAGATTATATAAGAAAAAAAAGTAAAATATTAGAGTTGTATAGATTAGAGTTATATTAAGATTATATAAGAAAGTTTGAAACATACCACTTTTAAAAATTTTAACAGCATATTTGATCACAAGTATTTTGGATAAGGCTTAGGCAAAATTCCTGTTAGGTTATTTCCCATCGAATCTTGTTAGGGGTTGGTGCATTGATGCTGAGAAAGAATATGCTATTTGATAGATGTTAAAGAATCCGTTCTTTGAAAAGTAACTTGATCTAGATGCGGAATATCAATTGTAATTTATGGTACAATTTTTTTCCTTTTAATAAAAGAAGGTTCATGTATTATCTAAGATTATTTTAGCTTTTGGCTAAAAAAAAGTACGAATTATAGGAAGAAAAAGGTTGTGGTCGCAAAGAAGTGATATACCACTTAGTTTACTCCCCATCTAGACCAACCCATGGCCTAACCCCACTTTCTTATGTGGTTTAGGACTAGTTGGGCGGCTCGTTTTATGAGCACTAAAAAATATCAGGATATTATTTTTTTGGTACCTTGTGTTTTAAAGAAACCTCACATTAGTACCATGTTGTTTAGAAAATATCAAAACAATAACCTGTAGTTTTCAAAAATATCATTTTGGTACCTAAGTTTGTGTTTTTTGACATGAATTTTCTTTTTTACCCTTTTATTAGTGAATCCCAAATAAATATTATAAGCCTATTATAGAAAATCAAAACAAGAAATTAAATAAAACTCATAAAAAGTATATGTATGGACTTATTTATTTTTTGGCATTATTTGTATTGTTTTCTTTTATAACTTTCATAAAATAATTTGAGGTTCATTAATAAAAGGATAAGTTAGAAATTTTACATTACAAATTACGAACTTAGAGTACCAAATAATTTCTTAAAAACTAGAAGATACCATTTTGATATTTTCTAAATAACAAGGTACTAATATGATGTTTTATTAAAATATAAGGCACTAAAATATAATAAAAACTCAAAAATATAACATATAACAATTCATATAGGTAAACATTTATTGGTATAGTTTTTTACTATCCTACTAGTTACCACATAATTCTAAGTGGAATAAAACATTAGATAAATACTTTAATGTTAGACTATCTGATTACAATTAACCCATTTGAATGGGAAGAGGATTACAAGCTTGTTTGGAATGCTATTCAAACCAAATATTTGAATATAAAACATTGTAACAACATAAAATTTACGTAGAAAACACTAAATTTTGTGAGAAAAATATTGTAACAAAATTGATTTGAATTATTTTTTTTGGTTCAAATCGGGCTTTGTAATAACCCCTATATATGGTTTCCATCCACAATGAACACCCCACGTGGCTGTCTAGCCACCATCGAAATAATTTGAAGTCTGAATAGAGAACAAAGAGAAACAACTGCCTGTCTGGTTCACTAGTTCGAATTGTGTTAGTTTAAACTTTTTTAGTTTGAACAAAATAATCCGAATTGTGTAATTTAAGCAGTAATTTAAATTGATATTTGGATGTGTAGTTAAAGTATTAATTTGAATAAGATATTCAATTTGAATTTTTGTTTGGATGAACATTGAACATTTTAGTTTGAAGCATAAAAAAATTATTTATTTAAAGAATAAATATGAAATATGTAAAAAGAAGTTATTTAATTAAAAAATAATATGAAATAATAGTTTTAAGTTATAAATATAAATATATAAGAGTGAAATCATATTTTTATATTGATTTGAAATATTGAAATGAAAAGGAAGTTTTGAACTCTAAGTTAGACACTTCAGCCTAATTTAAACTATCAGTTCAATTCGAATTAAATACTTTATTACATACCAATTCAAATGATCAAACTAAATCAAATTAAACTGAACAGTCAAACAAACAAGGTGAACAAATAGAAATTCAGCCATGGAAGCAAACATTTGTCTTTTGGTGGTGTTTGGACAGACTGTAGTGGGAAGTGGTTAGGTTGAATCTGGTCCATTCGGACCAAAACAAAAGTTAGGGGCTTATCTAAATTCTGAGACCTTTTTCATGCATCTTTGTATGAATTGGCGAAATCTTCAATAGTTCCAACCCATGTTCCAAAAGCAGGGAGAGAGAGAAAATCTTTTCAGTCTTTTGTTTTCTTCTTCTGCTTCTTCTGTGGTTTTCTTTAGAAACAAGTTGTTGATTGCCACTATCCAGCCAAAAAAAAGGTCGTTGATACATGATAACCATTGGTCCACTGTCTGATAGCTCTCACATTATTGGCTCAAACGTCATGATAGATGTATCAGAAAATGGAAATTACCAAAATAGGAAATAGTATGAAATTTTTGTCTAAATTCAAACTAGGAGTTGCCGAAGACTTGGAGGCCATAACACGACTTACCAATATCGGGCATCGTGGCAAATAAACAATTTAAATTTCTTAGACAATAAACAAGCAAGTTGCACCAACAGCCATCACATTAACAACTAACATTTCTGACATTTCTAATCTAAGGAAAAAAAAAAAGCTGATTTGGGAATATGCTAAATAATATCCTTGTCTTTCTTCAAAATGGGCGAATAGAGTTTGGATGGCCTTTCACATACTATTGCCCTTTAATCTGTGCTACAACCAAAACAATTATTTAATAAGACATTTCTGTCATGCTATCCAATAACAACCATTTTCCAAATTAAAACCAGCCAATAATTAATCACATAAAAAGTTAGAACTTCTTTTTTCATCGACAAACAAAAGACTTTTTCGGTGAAAACTCTTACAGATGGCTATGTGTGTTTTGAAAGCATTAAATTTTATCAAGTTTTTTTTTTAGGTTTAACAATTAAAAAATAAATAATCACTCGTGATATTTTTTCAATTGCTCTAGAAGGAAAAAAAAAAAAAAAAGATAGCTAGTGAACAAGGAGAATCATGCTAGCATCATCTTGCACTTCACCAAATTTTGGCTACAAACAAAGGAAATCACTCCACTTACAAAAACTTCAGTGTCTTCACAGGTGGTGGGCCAGCCCCTCATAAGTCACACCCACTAAGGGAAAAAAAGAATCCACTAGCCATAACAAAAAATAAAAAATAAAAAATAAAAAATAAAAAATAAAAAAACCAACTGTGTAGAAAGGCTGTGACAAAAAACACTATCACTATCTTGTAACCCTAAAAAAATCACCTGGAAACAAACTTACAAAAAAATAATAAAAAGACAAAGATAAGATAGTTTATCTATATTCTATATTTTATATTTTATATAGCCAAGCCAATAAATCGACCCGAGAGAAAAGAAGAGGCTTTTGGACTTTTCGCGCGCAAAATAAATAAATAAATAAATCAATATAAAAACAAACATTGTCGGTGGAGTTGGAGGACTTTGAATTACGGCCAACAATTCGGACACGACACGATGATACGATACGAAAATGATACGAGATAAACAGGTTTAGACCGCACGTTTATTAATTGTGCCATAAATAGGTTGGCACGAGTAACACGAAAATAAACAAGTTGGATTTGTGCTAACACGCTAAACACGCCTTAACACGTTTAATTAAACTGGCCGTAAACGTGTTAACACTGCACGACACAACCTACCCATTTATAACACATTTAAATTTAAAAATATAAATATTCGAAATATTTATAGTATGTTAGTATTAATTAGATATTGTGTTTTTGTTAATTTTCTTTATTGGTTTTTTTTTTTAATTTTTAGTTAATTGGGTCATAAACGTATCATATGAGTGTTGTTATCGTGTCAACCCGTCACGGTACGTTTAATAATCATGTCGTGTCGTGTTACATGTGCCATAGACGTGTCGTGTTCGTGTTTATATTTTTGACATATTTATTAATCATATTGTATTTATGTTCAGGTTAAATATACCATGCTGTAAATATATCAACATAAATACGATACGATTATTGTTGCGCTTACTTTGAATGGACCGCAAGCTGCGCTATAATGAGCTTATATTTATTTATGTACTTTTAATTTTTTATTTTTTTTGGGCCAAGGGCTTTTTTTTTTCTTTTTTATTTATTTATTTTTTTCCCCGAAATGTCCTTTTCTTTTTCTTTGGTAGCTGCAAGCCGCGACGAGGGGTTAACGCGGGGTTACTTTACTTTAAGTTATCCCTCTCTGGAAGAGTCCTCTTGCTTTGTGTCTGTGATGCTCTCTGATCCTCATTTTTAGAGATAGAGAGAGAGCCTAGAGAGAGAAAGAGAGAAGAACAAGAAGAAGAAGTAGTGAAGAAGAAGAATGAACTGTGGCGATTCATACGGAGCAATGGAAGTTCAGTACATACGTAGGCACCACAAGCACCAGCCCAGAGAGAACCAGTGTACCTCCGCCTTGGTCAAGCACATCAAAGCCCCTGTTCAACTCGTACGTTCTTCCTTCTCTCTCTACCGTACGATCGCACCGTCTTTTTTAGTTTTCGGGCAATGGAAGTCGTTGATTCATCTGACTTTGTAAATTCCTGCTTGTTTGACTTTGTTCTTCTTCTTTGAAGATCCGCTGAATTCCGCCGTTTTCTTCTACCTAGGATTTTTTTTTTTTTGGTTCAAGTTTGGTGGATATTTGTAGATTTTAGGAAATTGGAGGTTTTGCGTATGGATTTTTTTTTTTCCTCAACGAAGTTTTTTTGGTTGTCAATGTCACGGACTTTTTTTTTTTTTGGATAAGATAATGTGATTTTTGGTTGGTCTATGTTACGCGTGGATTTGGGAAGCTTTTTGGTGATTATGGTAATAATTGGATTAATTTTTATTGTGGTTTCGTTGCTGGTAAAGAATAAGATGTAGGGAAGGGAGCTTAAGAAGAATTGGAAGCAATTGGAGGCAAAAATAGAAATTTTTTTTTTCATCATTATGTGTATGTGTGGGCGGCTTTTTTTTTAAAGAAAAGAAGAAAAGGGGTTTGCTTAATTAATTTGTTGCTATTTCTGAGCAATGATACAGAGAATTGCAAGTGTGTTAGAAGAGATGGAAACAAATTTGTGAATTGCCCTTTTCCCCTTTAGTTTTGTTTCTGTGTTAACATTTTTTTTGTAGAATCTGTGTTACGATGGTTGGTAAGTTGTCAATGTAACTCAAGTGTTTACTTTTTTTAAACTAGGTATGGTCGTTGGTAAGGAGATTTGATCAACCCCAGAAGTACAAACCCTTTGTTAGCCGGTGCATCGTGAAGGGGGACCTCGGAATTGGGAGTGTTCGAGAAGTGAATGTTAAATCTGGGCTTCCAGCCACCACCAGCACCGAGAGATTGGAGTTTCTCGATGACGAGGAGCACATTCTTGGGATCAAGATTGTCGATGGTGATCACAGGCTAAGGGTATCGACTCTACGCATTTCTTATTTGTTACTGTTTCACCTCTATTTTGTAGAGTTGAGATGTCCAGATATGAATGTCAAGTGCACTTTTTGTGATGGTTTAAATGTACGAGAAAAATATTCTTGTGGAAATACAGAGTTCACTGCGACTTGCTAACTGAAGTATCCCAGAAAAAGGGGAAAAAAAATAGACAGAGAACTTTGAAAAAACAGTAGAATTTTACTTTGGTGATTTGCTCTTAGGCTTGCCGTGTCTATTTTTTATTTTTTTATTTTTTTGTTTTTATTTTTTTTTGCTTTGAAAGCTCTCCGTGTCATTATTAGAAGTTGACATGCACATGAATACATATAATGTGGAGTGCACTTAAGTAATGGTTGATTCCAAGATATGAAAATGAACGAGGTTGGATCTTCTTGAGGGATGATAGTAATGGTGTTTGAACAATAGACATAGCCACTTATCATTTGGTGGGGGCCTAAATGTGTAGGTTTCTTCAATTAGCTTGTGAGTGCTTCATTTATGCTGGTTCAAACCAAGAATAGTGTTAGGCTCACACGTGCTGTAGTGTTTGAACCAAAAGTTTTGGTTCAAACCAGTGTGCCAAACACCCTAGAAGTTCTGCTGCGCACACATGGGCCAATGAATGATAGAGAGCCTATGGTATTGCTCCTTAGTGACTGTATTATTCTCTTAATTTGTTTTATCACTGTTAACAACCTGACTTTGCTGTTGTTCTTCTGGTTGTTGCTTCTTCAGTGATTTCTTATTATTATGTTGTTTGCTGGAAGCGTTCAAATCATTTTTCTCTATGGTCTACAAATTGCAGAATTACTCTTCAATAATTACGGTTCATCCCGAGGTCAATGATGATGGGAGACCAGGGACGCTAGTTATTGAATCCTTTGTGGTGGACATCCCTGACGGAAACACCAAGGATGAGACATGTTACTTTGTCGAGGCCTTGATCAGGTGCAACCTCAAATCTCTGGCTGATGTCTCCGAGCGGATGGCCGTGCAGGACAGAACTGAGCCTATCAATCAATAATGGTATTTGGGGAATGATGCGGGAGTTCATGACTACGGTTAGGCTTTTTGATCTCGGATGCCATGTTAGAGATAGGTGGGATGTCCCTCCACTTTCTAGGATTTTTTGGATTACGCTGCTGGATTTTGCATTCGTCTTGTGGGATCCTTTCACTCTCTTCTCATCTGCGCTGGTGTTGCACTTCTCACTGTGAAAAAAAAAAAAAAAAAGTTGCTGCTGGGTTCTTAATTCTTTGGATGTCCAAAGAATGGTGAGCTTGTTCACATAGGCTATTTCTTAAGTGGAAATAAGGAGCTCTTATCACTTACAATATCCATGAGCATGGCGCTACCAACTTTGCTACAACTCTGGGTCTGTAAATAGTGTTATAATTATGCGGTACCTATGGACTGGGGTTTTCATCTTGTAGGTTGCAGGAAACATTCAGTGGGAAAACCAGCGCTTCTTCATGTCGTTTGTTTTGTATATACCACAATATTAATAAATTATTGCAATTGCTTTAGTTTTATTCTATTTATTGGGTTTCTAATGAAAATTACGCTCTTTTGGTTATTTCTCCCTTCAAGGGTTCTAACTTTTGTCACCTAGTCTTTCTGGCAACGTATATGGTGCTGACCTAAGGGTGTCCAACTTTGATTTAGAGTATTTTTAAAAAACATCATAGAACAATGATTCAGTAGTAATGTAATCTTATTTAGCAAGTGTAGGAATTTCTATAAACGTGTTTGTTAAAATCAGTTCTAACCAAACTATTTGTGGTTGTGATAGTGTAAAATTTTTATATGCTACAATGATAAAAAAAAAATTGTTACATTTTACAGTTGTTGGCAGAAAGGTTTTAACTCAAACTATATTTTTTAAGCACCCTGCACATGACTGGTCTATATGTTCAATGGGACTATATTATGCTTTAGCCTCTAGGGGCATTTTATCCGCAGGCAGGGAGTGCTGCATCAGATATTTGTTGGTTCTAGTGCACCTAAATTTCTGCGCCTTGTAATGATGCTCCTCAAACTTTAAAGTATAATATTTATTTTTCTAAACTAAAGAAGTGTAGCAAATTAAAGGCTTTCGTCAATTTTTGTTTAGAAATTGCCATATGTCGCACATCTAAGCAAGCTAAAAGGGTATTTACTTAAAACAACACGTTAAAAATGTGAGAGTATCTTCATAAATATTTCTTTTTCGTGTAAAGTTTTATTTTGTTTTTTTGGGTTTAGGGTTTTTCATGATGTGCTTATATTGTTTTTGGAAACTTGGTTTTTAAATTATTGTGTAAAATTCATTTTGGGACGGCTTGTTTATGTTTTTTATCTATCTTTTTTCTAACCATGTTTTGAAGGTTATTCAAACAAACTAAAGTAAAAGACTAATTTTATGAAGAAAACTGTAGAAGGCTTTGTGCTGTCCCTTAACAATGCATACAGATCACAAACTTAGTATAAAGATGGCAAAGTTAGAGCCTAATATTTTACTTTCTTATTAGTTATTTTCTTGCAGTAAACGTGTATGCGCCCCAACATGTTGGTTTATTGGCAACTGATGATTTTCTTGGTTGCATTTTTGTATTGGGTTGGAGAAGGCAGACTGCACGCGAATTGTTTTTTCTTTGGACTCTCCAGTCTTCCGTGGAGACGGAGATGATTTTGCGGTCCAGTGGCTGTTGTGTTCTAAAGAATGTTAAGACAGGGATATGGATAGCTTGCTTAACCTTCCTCTTGTTACTGTTACTATAATCGTGTAAGGTAATATCTTGAAGCAGGTGGCTTTGTCCGCTTAATTTGCTAATTCGCCTTATATTCTTCTATTCGAACACACGACACTAAAATATTGTGCGTGCTTATACAGGAAATAAGCAGACTTTAGATGCAAAATACATGGAACTGTTCCTGAGCGAGGGGTGCCGCGGTGGTTACTGGGATTACGATGTTGCAAGATCTGATGATATCAAAAGGCACACATAGGAGGAGCTTCATGGGCTCTTTTTGATGTGAAACAACTCGAAGACTCTTCAACGTCTGGTATAACTTGAAATCCTTTACGATCATACTGCATTTCCTTTACGTAAAATTAATGCTAAAATGTCATGATTTTTAACCTTGATATACATAATAGACAATGGTTGGTTGTATACTTTTATACAAACCTAAATATTTATTAACAATATACACATCTGTTGTAATAAATGTATTGATACACAAATAGACACTTTTACGAATGAAGAGATATTTTTACGTTTGAATATGTACTTTTGTATAAAGGTTGTTTGAATTGATCCAGTTGTGTCCATTTATGAAATAATACCCCAATCTTTTTATGAACTTCAGAATTATTACAGAATTCATATTTTGTTTTGGAATATCATATTGTTGCTAAATATAGAGTTAAGTATTTGTTGTATCTTGGGGGTAATTTGTCACAAAACTCGTTAGCAAACTTGAATAAGTGATGGAAAATAAAACCTTTAAATACATGCCTCAAATACATTCAATTTCTAGAAATTCATTGCCTCCATTCTCTCTCGTTTCTCTGCAAATACACCGACACACTTTTCCATTGATTGTCTATCACACGTTTGAATGTTACAAAAAATGTTTAAAAGTTCCACCTCTAATGATCTTCTAATCAAGGAATTTACATTGTAATAATCACAAGGAATATGTAAAATGTCAACAAATCCTTAATAGATGACATATAGGTGTGTGGAAAGAAAAAAGATACAACATTGATTTTTATTTATTAAAAAAGATTTAATTATGTAATTAGGTCAATTATAGTTTTCCTTTTTGTCAATTCATTGAAGGGTTTTTCTATAATATGAAAATTTATTTTTAAAAGAGTGTAAATGGTCAAGTAAGGGTGTGAATAGATACTCTAATTTAAATTAAAGTACCTTGACTCAACATAAATAATGCATAATATTTTAGGAAGAATGAGAGACTTAGACAGAAATACATGATTAATAAAAATTAATAGACCAAAATTTAAGAAAGTTTATTAAATAGGCCAATATAATATAAAATTTAATAAATTTTCAAAAATATCCTTATCATCTTCATCTTTCCACAAAACCCTAATGTATATTTCTCCCTCCTCTCCCGCCTTTCTTCTCTTCTCTCTCCGAAACCATTCATTCCACCATGAGGAGCTGCCAATGCGAGCATCACGAGGTTGAGTGGACCCCCTGAAGCAACGAACGTTATGAGCTTGTGATAGAGTTTCACAACCGCAAACATCTCCTCCCTCTTTCCCTCTCTCATGTCCTCAACAACGTAGATTTGATAACGATCAAAAGTTGCATTGTGACTGAGATCTGGAGGACAAAACTCGTCAGCTTTGCACGACTTCACCTCCTCCATGACAACGTTGGTGACTCAAGGCTAGCACAGCCTAGCAATTGCAGGCGTTGAGTAAGGAAGACAATGTCGACGACGTATTTCATTGCGCCACTCCTCCCCTAGCCATCAAATTCTCGTAATGAAAATGCCATACATCGTCGTCCGTGTAGGAGCTGCACCTAGAGCAGTTATTGGAGTTACTCGAGGAGGAGCGCCAGAGTCACGGAGGAAGGTGTCAGAGTCACAAAGGGAGGTGCCGGAGTCGTGGAGGGAAGCACCGAAGCTGGGAGAGGGAAAGGGAGGAGAGAGAAAATGTGACGACCTGTCTTTTCGGCCGTCACTTAACTTACTTAAAACATCATTATTTGAATAGTCATCTTACTTACTTAGTAAGAAAATACTGAATTAAAATTTTTTTCTTTAAACATTCTTTAAAACCTACTTCAAAACTATTGCGACCTTTTTCGCCATTCAAGTTTAGACCACGCTTAACATTTGCCTTTAAAACACTTTCAAATCATTTATTAAAACTTAATAAGAAACATTTACTAAAACATAGCTTAAAACATCACTTCATAATTTTATAACACATTTAGTACAATGTATCTTAAACCTTTGAAAACATTTCTTAAAACTCTAATTTCCTTAAAAACCTTGAAAACACTATATTAAATAGTGTAAAACCTTTTCTTTGTGTTGCGTAAGCAAACTGTAGTAGTATCCATACCCACGTCTTCGCATCTGCCCTCCGCAGCACCCAGCTTTTCTAATGGGTCCTACTGGTCACCCGTAAGTTACCTACAGCATGAAAAACTTCTTATGAGCTTACGCTTAATAAGTTCAAACGTAATCTCACAAATCATTTAAAACATGCTTTTAAAACTTTACTCATAAAAGCTTTTTTCCTAAAACGTTCCTCTGTAAATGTTTTTCATAAACATTTTTCTTAAACCTTTCTAAAACGTTCCTCATAAACGTTTTGATAACACATTTGAAACATTTATAAAACGTTTTTCATAAGCGTTTTCATTAAACTTTTAACATGCAGCAATCCTTAGAATGCTTTTCTTAAAGCATCATTTATAAACCTTTTCTTGAAAACATAAAAATGTTTTTCATAAACATTTAACGTAAAACATATCTCAAAATGTCTTTCATAACATAACATATAAATATTTCATAAAAAGGAATTCAAGTAGTATCAAAATGTATGATTTCATTTATGCTCAATTATTAACTTCCAATTATGAGCATTTTATGAACACTCTTTTCTTACTTTAACTTACTACATTCGTTCCTTAACTTTCTTTATCTTTCATTCACTTTCCTTATCTTACTTTAGTGTTCGTACTAACTCATTAATCATGAGATCATAAACATGATGCTTCCTTTGAGGAAGACTTAAGACCATCGAACTTTGAGGTCATGTACCTCACCTCTGGGAGGCCAAACTTTGACTTTACTTTCATTACCTCATATCAAAGAGGCTGGTACGACACTTCTTTTTTATCTTTACATTAACTTCTTGTTAACTTTTGTGAGTATATCAAATGCAATCACATCATATGCAAACATACTTGCAATTCATACTTGTATCGTATAATCTATCGCATAATAAATGCAACTCATTACGTAGTAAATGCATCATGTATTGCAACCACCTTTTGCAAGTCATAACATGTACTCTAACACTTATTGCATAACATATGCAACATATAATGCATTCACAACTTTTATTTCGAAACTTAACTTAATGCATCATAAATGCAACTTAATGCATCACAAATGCATCATAAAGCTTATAAATTAAATTTATAAAATACTATGCATTGTCAAAAATGTTGGAAAAATAATACGCAGCGGAATTTTAAAAATTTTAAATCAAAGAATTTTCCAAAACACAAGTTTGACATGCTATATGTATAAATTAACCTGATCTTACTAACCTTATATTTGCCGAAAAGCTCCTGAAATCTGTGTAGAGAAGTAACGTTCCAGAAGAGCCTCAACCAACTGGTCTTCTTGGCTATTCTCTATTCACGATTGGAGTGAGTGTGGGCTCACATGTACAGCTCTTCCTCAAGGTGATTCTCCTTCCAACCAGTTGAGAGAACCCAAAGCTAGTGTTCGTGATTTGTGAACAAG